>QNQO01009919.1:0-56312 GCA_003290165.1 Berberis thunbergii | reverse complement strand
CCTCCTCGTGCGGCCTGCTCCTCTCCTCGTCGAGTCGACGCTCCTCATCGACTGCTCCTCCTCGACGGCTCCTCCTCATCTCATCAACTGCTCCTCCTCGTCGACTGCCGCTCCTCATCGACTGCTCCTCCTCCTCGCGCTTGCTCATCAGACTCATGATACTTGAAGCGAGAAGTGTGCAAGATTCGCCAAGTGTCCTCGTATCACTTCGAGGTTTTAAGTATATCAAACACTTTGACTTCACTTCACTGGTGAGTACTCACTGTCTACCAAAGCTTCAAAAGTGAATCTTGGAAGTACTCATTGTTTTTTGTAAGGTTTTGTTTGTTTGATTTTGATTTCATTGTAGTTTGATACAAGTGAATCTTGGAAGTAGTTTAAAATCTTAACTTGTTCTTGATTTAATGTAGCTAGGTTGGTTTGAGAGTGATTTTCACCAATAATTAAGATTGACAAGAAACAAAGAAAATGAAATTAGCTCCAAGAGAGTCTGAGAAACTAGCTCTTCATAATGCTGGATACCTCGCGCAAAAGCGTCTTGCTCGGGGTTTGAAACTTAATTACACTGAAGCTGTTGCACTCATAGCTAGTCAGGTATTTGATAGATTGCAAACAAGCATATGTTCATTGAATTCTTTTGATTTATTTGTAAAAACTTGCTAATAATTGCATAGTAAATAATAATGCACTATGCTTTCTTTCGGATTAGATTTGGAGTTTGTTCGGGATGGTGATAAGAGTGTAGCAGACTTGGCGAACATTGGAAAATTGCTTCTAGGAAGGGTTGATGCCTTCTGTTCCATATATAATTTTGCAATTGATTTTTGGATACACTGATCAACAATCTTGTATTCTTGGTTCCAGACGGCAAGTTCTTCCTTCAGTTGTGCACCTTTTGGACATGGTCCAGGTAAATTTTTTTGAGAATTAAATGTATCATACTCATAACCATATGTTTATAGACATGCCAAAATGACAATATTGATTCATTATACAAATCTCATAGACTAACATTTATGGAGGCATTCTTTGTTAAGTAAATATCGATTTTAAAGGGAAAGTTCAATTGTTCTAATCGTTCTTAGCAATCATTGGCAACCCATTGTTTAATTATTTTGAAGATCTTTGGTCTATATCTCTTCCACCCTGTATGTATGTCTAAATTTACTTCATCAGTATTTTGGTTATTGTTTGTACTTTTAGGTTGAGGGTACTTTTCCTGATGGGACAAAGTTAGTAACTATTTATGATCCAATTGCTTGTGAGAATGGACGCCTAGAACTAGCGTTACATGGTTCTTTTCTTCCAGGTATTTCTTTTATACTGGTTCTTTTTACAAATGTTATGGTTATCAATTATATAGAAGTCACAGTGCTTTTGTTTTGTAACAAGTATTTTGTCAATATTGATGTTTATACATGATTTGAAAGACCTTGATCGATGATGTTTATGGGTTCTAGAGTGCAGTAGTAGCAGAGTAATGCTTAAAGGACTTGAAAAAATTATATGTCCTGTAGGAAATATCTAGGTTTGAATCACAGCCAATATGATTGATAGTTGATAATTGGTAAAGTTAAAATGGGGATTGACGAGAGAATTGCTTTTACAGCTCCTTCAGTAGAAAATTTTCGGGGCATGGACGATGATGTAAAACCTGGTGAAATTATTCTCGGAGATGGGCCTATTCTCATAAACACTGGAAGAAAGGCTGTTGAGATTTCAGTTGTCAACAAGGCAGACAGGCCGATTCAGGTGATGTGTCCACTTGCTTTATGATCCTTTTAATTTTCTCACTGTGCTTTGATTATTCAATGGTGGGGTGAATCCATATTTCAACAAAAGACTAATTTGTTGAAACGTAACATGTCTTCAAGCAATGTTCCAGTAATACTGCAGTTACTCGCATACACCTTCTGTTTTTAAAGAAATGTACTATCAAGCACAGCTTCAAACTATGTAGCAAGCTAAAACTTGGCAAAAATTTGCTACACAGTTAGAAATTTTAGATGAAACTTATCGTTTTTTAAGAAATGCCTCTCAACTAGGTAGCCTCCAGAAGTCCTGCAAGTGTTAGCTGCTGGTGCAAGTGCTTGTTCCTCCTCCTCGACTCTGCATCCCGTTCCTCCTCCTGCCACGCCCTCCTTCCTCCTCCTCCTTCACTGTTGTAAGTATATAGCAGTGAGGACTATCTCCCCAATGGTATTGTATGTTTGTTGTCGTCAAGGATGATACTTCGGGGTCATACTATTCACAAGGTCTTGATTATTCTATTCGCTGCTGCTGCTGCTGGAATTTCTATTCACATGGACTTGCTGCTGCTGCTGCTGGAATTTAGTTCATTAGTTCAGGTTATGGTTGATTGAAATGATGTAATTAGTTCATTAGTTCAGGTTGAAATGCTCAGGTTATGTTCATGTATTGAAATGTTGTAATTTAGTGTTGTAAATGAATTTTGTTCAGTAAGTGAATCAGTAAATCAGTTTTGTTCAATGAATTAGTAACAACAGAGCTTGAGTTTTGAAATGTTGAAGATGAGTCCATAGTTTAGTGCTGTAATTTAATGCTGTAAATGAATGTTAAACAAACTTTGAAATGTTGTTGCTGCTGGAATTTAGTTCAGGTTTTGTTCATAGTTTAGTGCCTGTAATTTGGTGCTGCAAAATTGTTAACAACCAAAATCGAGTCGATTTGTTCAACAAACCAAATGAAGGCGATTGTATCAAAGCCACAATTTTAGTGATCTCAGAATTGGGTTTTTCTTGGTAGTCAATATAACCAAAATCATGGAACAACGCTGCTGGAAGATGAGAAACCATTCAAGTGAAAAACCAAATATACTCGAAGAAGACTTGAACATTTAAACACATCAGAGTATACAAAAGAACCATTGAATCATATATTGATATTGACGAGTTCCTGAATGAAAAAACAAGTATACATCATAAGAGCCTCTTAGAAACTTAGACCCATCTCACTGATTCCACAATTAAGTAGGATCATTTTACAACCAATTCGTTCCTCTTTCTAACAAAATCTAGGAGAGAATAAGAGAACAAATTACTACTTCCTCTGAACTTCACTTACCAGCTTTTGCTGGATGAACATCCTTCACAGAGATTGAACCCAAGACACATTTGGTTTTTCAGCATTAGAACCCATCGAGGCGAGCGCCATATTGTCGTTGTTGTTATTGCGGAACCCAAAGGATGTTGATTTGCGAAGCTTGTTCAGCTCTTCTCCATGAACTCCCCAGTCTAATTTCCCCACTAGGGGAGCCCCAGTTAGAATGGGTAGGTGACATGGTATTTCCAGCTGTGGTTGAGACACCAAGATGATGGTTTAGAGCACCGCAATCAATGAAACTTTGACTTCGTTTTGCAAAGGCAGCAGACCTTGAGCTCATGACTGCAGCTGCGCTGGATGGATCAAGGCTGCAGCTATTGTAGCTCTTCAGGCTTGTGAGCAAAGAAGCAAACCCAGTAGAGGCGGAGGAGAGGAGCGGAGCAGGCCGCGCGAGGAGGAGGAGGAGAGGATGCAAGGGTTAATTCCATTCTGAAGCAGACTGAGTATTTGGGGTTTTGATCTACGTGCGAGACACCTCTCTCAAAGGCACGTGCCTAGAAGGGGTCCATCTCATAAGGCGGGCTGTGAGGACGGGCTGCGTAGAATTTTTGAGTGGGAGAAGAGAGTAGTGTTCCCTTTATTACAAAACCTTCCCAAATGAAGATAGAATACCAACTTTAGAAGAAAACTCATTGTCATGACTTGTTTGATTTCATTTAACTTCCTTATTATCATGTCATCATAGAATGTGACATTACTGTAAAAACATCTTTATTAAATAAATAAATAAATAATCATGTGAATTGTTAATTAATTTGATCCTGGAAGATTTTGATGGATTCCATCCAGTTATATTCTACAACTTAATAAAAATGAAAGTATCTTACATGTGTACGAAAATACAAGGAAATCAAATTTTTGCAACTAGGTTTTGTAATTGGGTGATGTTGCGTGATTTTGAAAATGATAAAATTTTCAAAATGTTTATGTGTATCTTAATGTTGTAAAAAACCTTATATAATGATTTCACATCATTCTAATTGCAAAACATGGTTCGCTAGCCTTACTGATATATGAAATTACGAGCTTATTTAACAATTTGAAACGTACAAGCTTTTGCAAGTATATGTAAATAGGGTTTAAATATCAAAAAGCTTCTTTTTTCGTCTAAAGTTTTTTTTAAAGATGTTGTTTGAGTGGGTTTACATCCTTTAATACTTTCAAAGGGGAATTCTAATTGGCGAGAAACCAGTGAGGAAACGCGCGAGGGAGGGGGATGAAGGGTTCCACACCCCTCCCTCACGTGTTTCCTCGCCAATTAGACAATCCCTACTTTCTCATATATTCTAGAAAAAAGAAGCAATCGATTATTTAGGTTTAAAAATTTTAAATTACTGTCCCATTTCCAACTTAAGTTAAAAAAAAAAAAATGATTAGGCAAGTGGTAAAAACACTGCTAATGATCTCCATTACTTTACCATTTTTAAGTCAATTATTATAAGACAATATATGATTAGTGGGTATAGAAATTAAGGGATGTGTATGTTTTTTTAAGAAAAGTCAACTAATATAAGAAGATGATTGTTAAGTATGATGATTATGACTACCTAATTTAATTATGGAACAAAATACAAAGCCTAAGATATGATGTAAACTAATTTTTCATAGAGTTTTTTTCACTAGTTCTTCCCTTCAATTGAATCAACTAAATCCGGCGGTGAACTACTTGTAGTCAAACTTCTATAGATTTAGAACATCGCAAACTTAGGGCATCAATTAAGTCTATGATTCACATCATGTTAACATACTACTTCAAATCCACAAATTGTACTTTCAATTAGTATACACCAATGACTAATTACATGTATAATTGTGTTGTGTGATTTCAAACATGGATCTTTTGATGTAATGGTGATGGAATGAAGGTAGCCCTAATACCGTGGCCAAACAATATGTTCTTGAAGCAACAATCCTTCTTGTGAGCAACAAGAAAGGAAGAAAGGAGTCATTTTGGATGACTTTTGGGTTGAGTTTTTTTTTGTTGTTAAAAGCTTAATGCATATTAATTAATATGTACAATCACAATACTTCTGTCCAACATTAGTAACCAAAATATGAGCTTCGTAGTTGAGAGCTCTAGAAATATAATTACAGAACCAAAATGTATTAAAGGAAGTAGCCTTCAGATGTTGTTGATAATTGGACGCCAAATTCAGTGTGTGACCGTTTTTGGATGAAGTTGATGATTCTGTAAAATAGAAAATGAGTGTCACCAATCTCTTAACGAAAACTCCGTCCTCCATTGCTTAGCCCGGATGAGAAGAAGAGTCACCTTGACTGCAAAACATTCTGTCATGGGTGCTGTTTAGAACTTTTCCTGCAATTGGACTAGCTACCTGCGCAAGCACTTCTTCTCTCAAATTGACCGCACGCACTTCATCATAAGTGACAATAACTGAATCTCGATCCACGGTTTGGCGAATGGGTTGAGAGTAGATAGCCGTCCTCCATTGCATACCAAAGTCATACAATTATCATTTCGTTTACCATTTACTGCATCAAAGTTTATTCGAGTGTATCAAGACGTATCTTTATCATATCTATATCCGGAGCGTATCCAACCCGGGTAGATTGAAATTATTTGGTGTATCTCAAGCCCCAACCGGATTCTTCATTTCTTCGGACTCTTAATCTATGGGCCTTCAAATGGGCCAAAACAACATGGACACTTGACTAAAGTCCATTCCACTTCACATAACTCAACGAAACTCGACTTCTTCTTCTTCTTCACTTCACTTATTTCTCTCTCTTTTGCCAAATAATGGCAGAAACCAGTAGTGGTACCACTACCGATTTCACGACTTACTTACCTCTCCAACTCAACAAATCCGAAACGATCGCACCCGCCCCGACTCGTTCCGATTCCACCATCGACTGGTTACCGAGCTTCGCAGGTCTCTCATGGATCGCATACGGAGCCTCGTCTCTCCTCGTGATCTCTCACTTCCCGTCCCCTCTCGCACACTGCGAAACCCTAATTGGGCCCGTTTATCGACAGGTGATCGAGCTTTCGACCGACGAATCGGCTGTGGTGAAGGGCGTGGCTTGGTCTCCCGCGGTGCCCTCTGAAGGTGAGGTCGCTGTTGCGGTGGAGAATTGTGTTTGCTTGTTCTCGGAGGAGAGTTTGAGGAGTGATCAGAGTGGTAAGTAGCAAGAATTTGACTTATTTTTTGTTTAATTTGAGGGAATTCAAGTGTGTTTTGGAGAAATTGGATTTAAATGGGAATGGTTTAGGTCTGTAGATTTTTTTTTTCTTGAATTCAAATTGAAAATGTATGTAGTTTTTTGTTTCATTGAGGATTTATAAGTGATTGGAAGTGAAAATGTGTCATCTTGACGTGTGATTTGGTGGGAAGTTTAGATGCTAATTATAGGATATTTGGTGATTATGAGTCTTCGGTTGTGGTTTTAGGCATTTTTTGTGTTGAATTCAAATTGTATTATTTTTGCTTATTTTTGGGATCAACCAGTACTTTAGTTCGTCGTGTTTGTAGTAAAAGGGTGAGAGTATGGAAGGAGGGAAAATTAAAGTATGGAGAGAGTGATGAAGAAAGATTGAAGAGGCAAATGATTTTTAGATCGATTTAAGACTACTTTGGATCAATTGGATGGTATCACTTCCCTATGTCCTGGACTTCTTGTAAGTTTGTCACTAGCTTTGTGTTTTTTAAGTATGAAATTCGTTTTGTATAAATGTAGAAGTAATGAGATTTTCTGGCTTTGATTGGAGTTCAACTTCGAGCATGTAAGCTAAGCCAACTTGAAGGCTTTTTCAAGAATGTCATCAGAGTGAACCATAAGTTTTCGGAAATCATATTCTCATTTTTTCTCATAAAATACATGAATAAGATTCTTTAGGGGGAGCACAAGTGTGATTCCCACATACATGGGAGTTGTAGTGTCATCTACAACCTCACTCTCTCTTTCTTTTTGACCCGGTCCTTCATTTCTCTAAATTTTGATGGAATGGGATTCCACCAACCAACAACACCCTCAGACATTGTTTGAAACAACGTCTACATGTGGTTAGGCTTTTCGAAGGTGTTATTATAGTGAACCATAAGTTTGAAAAATATAGGAATGACATTCCCATATTTCTCATGAAACACACATAAAAAAAGCGTGGTCAAGTTCTTATCCAAAAAAACCAATACAAATTACTAATAAACCATTTTTCCAATTATTAGTTATCCATCTATTTAATTTGATTAGCCATAAGCTTCTATAACTATTTTTATAAAAACATATGTTTCATTTTTTTGTTTTTAAATTCCAAGCTATTTGGGAATACTATAACTGCCCTTGCATGTGTTCAATGGTCTTGAAAAACCAACTCTCCAAAATTATGTTAATTACCTCATAGAGTTAGTGGTGATCATCTGTGGCTGCTTATTTTTGGGGAAAATTGAATGATAAATTTTTTTTTGGTTGGATTTTGCTATTGGGTCTTGAGTTGTTTTTCTTGTTTTCAGGCAATTTTTGTTGGACTCAGATTGCAGTACTTGTACAATCCTGTGCGGTGGAGTCTATTAAATGGACGGGTTCCGGGGATGGGATAATCAGTGGTGGCATTGAGGTTGTGTTGTGGAAAAGGAAGAATAGAACATGGGAAATAGCTTGGAAGTTTATGGCAGAACAGCCACAGAGGATGGTTTCGGCAACTTGGTCTATTGAGGGACCTGTAGCTACTGCAGCTTGTTCAAATGGATCATCATCTTATGTTTCCAGAGATGAAAGTAGGTGTGTATTAGTATGTCAAATAGATGGAAAATTTGGATTGGTTAAAGCTGAGCTACGTCATCCTCAGCCTGCTTCTATGATTCAGTGGAAGCCGTTTACTGGGACTAGCTCTCAAAGGGATGTGCTGCTGACATGTTGTCTAGATGGAACTGTGAGGTTGTGGTGTGAGATTGATAATGGACGGACTAGAAAACCTGGTAAAGATACCAACGAGCAGAAGGGCATGCGACGACCTTTCCACGTAGTTGCTACAATTGAAATAAACCAAGCCATGGATGGAACTCTTGGTGCAGACATCTTTGTTACATGGGCAGCTGAAATGAAGGATATGACTGATAAAAATGAAGCTATGAAGCAGTGTTTCTCTGGTACAGTTTCTGAATGTGATACACCAGGAAGGTGCGAGTGGTTAATTGGATTTGGGCCTGGGAAATCACTTACTTTCTGGGCTATCCACTGCCTTGACGACATTTCCCCTTTGAGGTTCCCACGGGTAACTCTCTGGAAGAGACTAGATTTACCAGAATCTGAAGGTCATTTTGCTCCTATTACTAGTAATTTGAGCTGTGAAGATAAGCCACTTCTTATAAAGGCTCTTATTTCAAGGAGTCTTCTCTTTTCTCCACCGACCACATGTTCCTTGGTTAATTTATTATCAGATAATTCCATGAGCTTGTCACAAATTTCCCTGGAGGAAAGCAAGACCAAGGGTGAATTGTTAACTCTAGACAGTCACACTGGAAACATCTTACAAGTTGCAGTACATCCTTATAGCTGTGAAGTTGAGCTTGCCGCTTCTTTGGATTCCAGTGGCATGCTTCTATTCTGGTCTCTTTCTACTGTTTCTAAGTGTACTCTCGGTGTGCCAACAGTGTTTCTTCCTACATGGACATTGTTGGGAAAAATGGCATCCCAAGATTTGTCATGTACTGAATATTCAAGTTTAAGGTGGGCACCCTCAGTTTTGAATGATTACAGGGTTCTTCTCATGGGACATGCAGGGGAATCGATTGCTTCATGATTAAAGTCTTTGGAGTTGAGGCTGAGAAAATAGTATGTCACAAGCTGTGCACAATTCCTTTGACCGGCCATTGCGATATCGATGGACCAATCAACATTTTTGTAATCCCTTTATCTTCTTGTAAAAGAACCTTCATTTCAAATAACTTTATGTTGTTAGGAGTATGGATGAAGGAGTTTCAAGCGCTTTCGTGGAATGTTACCTTGCATTCTGATGATTCATCAGAAAGCAGCTGTGACTGTACCTTCTGTAATGGAGGAATTACCGATTATAGTATGTGGAGATATGACAGTATACTTGATGGTAACAGGCACAGCGTCATTGCTGTTCCCTGTTCGTCCAGATTACCAGATCCTCACAACCATGATCGGGTTACTAGTGCTGCTGTACTCTCACCAGCTAATTTGACCCGATCAATACGACAAAATTTGGTACCATCCAACAGTTTGTGCTCTGTGGCATATCTCATGGCCACAGGTTGTTCTGATGGTAGTTTGAAGCTCTGGAAAAGCAAAAATGCAGAACTATCACTGCCACACTCAGAGATGGATTATCTATCTTGGGAACTTGTAGGTGCATTCCAAGCTCATCAAGGCGCGGTGAGTAAAATTGCATTGTCATGCTGCGGTAGAAAGATTGCCACCATCTGTGAGAAAAATAAATTGGATAATGTCAGTACACTTTGTATATGGGAATCTGCACGAGTAACAAGTGCAGGGGTTTTCTTATTAGAAGACAGCATATCCTTGGATGAGGCTATCATTACTATTGATTGGTCAGTTTTGGGGAATGGCCAACTATTACTTGGGGTTTGTCTGCAAAATGAATTCCGGGTATATGCCCAGAGAATAAATACTGGCCAGGATATTGTAAAACCTGGGAAACTATTAGAAACAAGTCTCTGGTGCTGTATTGCGTTTGGTTGTACTTCCCCACCTGCTCGAGACTTCCTATGGGGATCTGGGTCCACTCCTGTGCTTATCCATGAGAGGTACTTTTGTCTATTTAGTAAGTGGTCATTTGTATGGATAAGAAACATCAAGCTAAGTGCTATGCACGGTGTACCAAAGATAATGGTCTTCCTGACATGGGTGGAACAGATAAAAGCATTGTTTTTTCTGATTGCGACATATGTGATATAAAAAATTTGTCACTGGATGAGAAAACTGAAAAGTCCAACATCATACTTCCTTCAAAGGTCAATTTGAAAAGTCAAAATTCTGTATGCAACATTTTTCCAACAATGACTCAACATCAACAAAATTCAGGTATGAGCATTGGTTGCTGGAGCCTGCTAGAAGTAGCTGAAAGATTACGGGGACCCTTACCTATTTATCACCCTGAGGCACTCTTGATGAATCTATATTCAGGTATGAATATTTGTTTCACCAATTTCTGATAGTACATTTTTTATGCCAACTTAACACCTTAGTAATGGAACAAAAGCTATTCAAATGTAAGGGCTTTTATGTTATCTATGCAATTCCTGTTGGAAAATTTTCAGTCAGCTAACTACATTACTGTGGATTTATTTAAAATTATGGTGTGTGAATTATCATGCAATTGAAAACAGTTTGTCAAAAGATTGTGAAATAGAAATAGTAATAAATAAATACTGAACCTCACCCCTGGAAAATGTTGTAGTCGGATCATAGAATAAGTAAGTATCACTATTAACTTAATAGAGTGTGTTTGTTTGCTGTTAGATTAAATTTATATTAAACATTGTACTCGTGGTTGGAAGCCGAAATGATTATAAAAAATCCTTCTAATCAACTGGAGTTTATTCTGGTTTAACAACAAAATAAATTTTTTTAAAATTTAAGGACTGATTTTCTGACAGTGTTTGACTACAAAATCACTGCTATGTTATTCCAAGCAAAGAAGTATGAGGCCCTCATGTAAGTACATAGCAGATATTTCTATCCTTGTTTTATGTATTAGCACAATGTTCAGCTAGTTTTGCTAGTCAGCAGTAATAATCATGTGCTGCATATTGTTCCTCTGAAGACTTTCTTATGTCTCCTGGTTCCTCTCTCAAGTTTTATATTTGAAAGTCTTAGCATTTTGTAAGTCTTCTCGCCAGTATTCAACACCATAGGTGCTGTTTCAAACAGGACTAAGGTACTCGCCAGGGTTCAGCCGGGGAATGCTCACATGTCTGATGATAACTTGAATCTTCCTTCAGGCTCCAAAACTATCTAACATCCCTATCAATTTAAATAGTGAATGAGACTTGGGCTGTGTTTGGGTCTTTGGATCACCTCTCACAATTCAAGAAAACTGTGCTTTAGAGTTTCTACTTCTTGAGAGTTATACTCCCAGTATAGCTGGAAGTTCTACATTTAAGAGTTGTGACTTGAAAGCATAATGCTTGCATGTTGTAACTGTAAAAGAGATGTAAGAAATGCATTAATTTGGAAGCTTAGGGCATCGTGTTTCTAAGAAAGCATAGCTTTATCCCAATTCCTTGAAGTTGTGCGAGTTGCTTCAGAGTGACAGGGACCAACAACCGGAGGTAAAGTGGATATTGGGTATTCTAATAAAACATGATACTTCCAGTTGGCATATAGGCTTAAAACTTGTTTTTTTTTTTCCTGAATATATACACACGAGGTGACGTCATTTATGGTGATCCTGAGCAAGTGAGCAATGAATCCCTTGCGGTTATCAAGCCATGTGATTCAGATCATCCAGGGGTAGGTAATGAGCAATGAAGTAAAAAACCACAAACAAACAATCACCAAAAGGCTTTGCAATATGAACTCTATGGTCTAAAGTTGACCAAAATAACTTAAAAAGTTAAAATAAAGAAAATGGTTTATTCTCAAGTTAAAGGGCTTATTTATAGTTACCAGGGCATTAAATGAGGCCTACATGCCTTAGCATGTACCAAAGCTCTAATCCCAGAAAATGAACAGATAGTAATAATTGTGGTTGGGATGTGAAACCATGGTGATGCATTCAGGCCACTTACCCTGAGTATGCAACCAAAGAATCCTGGGAGTGATTTACACACTCATATGTAGGTACAGATTGACGAATTGTCTGCTAAACCAGATGATCTCTCGAACAAATGTTTTGGTAGAGTACACAATTTGGTAGAAATTGATGAAAATGTAACTCAGTTTTTAACTGACCCGGAGAAAAAAAAAAACCCCAATAAAATAGCATATTGAAAGCACTTGAGTTGACCTATGCTCTACATAATTCATAATTGATAAATCCAGGCGCCACGTGTTCTTAGTATTGAATTGAGATTGAAAGTCCTTGTTGTTAGGGCAGGTTTTCTTCAAGTAATCTTGTGCATCTTTTCGTTTTCATCAATTTAAAGATATAAAAAATGTAAATGCAGCTCTTGACCGTTTACAGGGAATTCAAAACGAGCGTGTGTTGCTGTGCGGCATCTCGTCAGAAATCTTACTTCAGATGATATCTCTGCTACATGGGAGGTGAAATCTTGCCCTGCAAGACCTGATTGTATCATTCCACAGATTAACTTATCAAAATATTTAGAAGAACCATATTCTACCAGTTTAGGAGATAGCAGGTCACAATTTAGCAGAGATTCATCTTCCATCACATCTGCCACACAGTTACAGAGAAGCCCAATCCAGTTTAATGGATACATTACGGAGATCAATGATTTCAGTAATCCATTCACTTCTTCTAGTGGGACATCTGAAATGAGTGGCTTCATTGAAACTATAGAGAAGTCCACTTATATTAAAGTTATGAACAGCATGGACAAAGTTCACATGCTCGCAGTTCTAGATCTTCTGAGAGAAGTCAGTGATTCAAATTCTGCATATGGAAGTCTTGATGAAGCTGGACGGAGGTATTCATTGCGTAGGGTCATTTGCACTTTTTCCCCCATTAGTTACAGGATAAATGACTTTGGATGCCCAACTTTACAGTATCTCAGTCTGACCTCTATTTTGGATGGAAAAACTGTCCAGGCTGATTGGTCATGGGACTTTTGAAGACCAAGGGTAAACTATGGCACCCAAAGTGATTTACACTATAACTAATGGGGGCCAAAGTCATTAAAGTTAATGATATATTGGTCTTCAAAAGTCCTTTGAATAGTCAATGTGGTTCCATCCAACATGCGGGTTAGACTGAAATTACCTTGAACTTCGACACCCAAAATGATTTACCCTAGTTTTGTGGCCAAAGTGCAAATAACCCTTAAAAATTTCCTAAATGTAGGGTTTTATTTATTATTTATTTATTTATTTTAACAAAACAGTTAATCTCTGATGTATACCTTTTGGATTTTGTCTACATGAATACAATACAATACATTTCGTTACGTTTTGCAGATAAAAAGTAGATTTTGATTATTACTATTTATTTATTATCAATATCGTTTACTTTTAGTTCTTTATTGTGTGTGCGCCAACTTGTTTTATACCAAATTTTTACGAAAACTTTGCAGTATACCCTACAAATCTCTACTCCATATTCATCCAATTAGACATATTTAAAGATTTAATTCGTGATTGGTGTCATTTTGGAATCCTGGAAATAGCTTTGAATGGTGCCATGTTGTGGAATTTTGATAGTCCGTTTCCGGAATGTGTAGCCCATCACTTGCATGACTTATTAAAAATGCATGGGTGAGAGAACAAAGTACTCCCTAAATATTCGTGTTTAAGCCACATGGTTCTTTCATCAAACTTATATCTTAGGCTCTTAACCCTCTTTAAGTAATTAAGTGTTTATACAGGTTAATAGTCAGTTACTAGTTGATCCAGTTGAGTTTTTAATTGTAAATCATTTTTATTTTCCTCTTATAAGGTTTTGGGTTGCAGCAAGGTTTCAACATCTGTATTTTCTTCGAAGTTTCGGTAGATCACCAACCATGGACGAGTTGGCAGTTGACTCTAGCTTGATGGGATGGGCATTCCACTCCGATTGTCAAGATAACCTATTAAGTTCATTTTTATCTAATGAACCTACATGGCAGGAGATGCGGAATTTGGGTGTGGGTTTTTGGCTCACCAATGCAACACAACTGCGAACAAGGGTAAGAACCAAGTATATTTTCTCTCTCTCTCTCTCTCGTTTTTTTATTTTTTATTTTTTATTTTTTATTTTTTATTTTTTATTTTTTATTTTTTATTTTTTATTTTTATTTTTTATTTTTTATTTTTTATTTTTTATTTTTATTTTTAAATTCATTGCAAATCCAAACTGAACAGTGAAAACCTGAAAAACAAGATAAGGAAACAAGGCTATTGTTTGATTACTAACTTCGTTGTGAATGAACAATATATCAAGTATAGGAGAAAGATGGATAGAAGAAATTGGCATGAGAAGCAATAAATGTTGTTCATTTTATTTTGATTATTGTATAGAGTTTTTGAATCCACAAGGTGATTTGATAGATCTTGAGTTTGATCAACAAGAAGAGGGAGGATTTGCAATTCTTACGGAACTGTTTAATTTTCTTCTCTTCCCTGGAAGTTTGCTAGAAGAAATCAAATAGTCATGATCATGGATGCAAGGCATTTCCACTAAATGAAAACATTTTGTTACAACAACAACAAAAAAGCACAAAAAAATAAAACCTTTCCTTATTAGCTGGACTTGGGAAGTTCTCACGCATACAAAGAATCACATCTAAAATGTTTGATGAGATATTAATAAACCAAATAAATGATTTTTTTATAAACTATTATTGTATTCTAAATATCAGTAAAGAATACTATTCGTGAACTGTATTGTTATGCTGCCTCCATTGGGATAATTCTGACCCCTTCCCCTATTTTTGGGTATCCAAAGTTGATATTCTGATATGCTAATATGGATGTGATATCAAAAATCTTAGATATTAAAGTTTTTATCCAGACTGAACAAATATTCATTGCTCCAAATGCATAAATGTAGGATAACAAGATTTTCAGATGTCTAACACAGTTTAAGGTGCTATAGCTGTTTCGATTATTTCCTCATCTAAATCTATATATATAAGTGGGGTTTCAGGAAATGCATCACATGCTTGTATTATCTGCATACTGAATTTATGATGTCAGTAAGGACTATTTGTTGTTGTTGTTATGTTTTTTCATGTTTTGAATATGTTTTTTTGGGAATGTTGTATTTGTCTATGGTCTATTCCCATAGCATTATTTCTTCTATGACAGACTTTTGTTGAGTTATTTTCGTATGCCCATCTTTAGTTCCTTTCAAATTGTGAATGGATCAGATCCCTCTTCTTCTTCCCAAAAGGGAACAGAATTTTTGTTATATACTGAAGCAGCCTTTTATTTGACACAAGGTAATTGTTCATGCAGATGGAGAAGCTGGCAAGGTCACAATATCTAAAGAGAAAAGATCCAAAGGATTGTGCTCTTCTGTATATTGCTCTGAATAGACTTCAAGTCTTGGCAGGTCTCTTCAAGATTAGCAAGGATGAAAAGACAAGCCCTTGGTCGCATTTCTTTCACGTAATTTCCAGGTATGCTATTGTAATATTTCATACATGCAACTTTGCTAGAGTAAGAAAGATCAAGGGTAAACGGATTCCATGAAGCTGATAATTATTATTTATCCATAACATATTGACTTTCTTCTACGTAGTGTAAGCTTGTACTTCTTTTGTTGGTAGTTAAGTTATGGTTTACAACGCTATATATTGTGCTGACCTGCATAAATCTGATACTAATATTACCATTCATTACATATTTTGACGTGCTCAAATCTGAAATATTAATATCTTCAGTAAGCGTATGAATATAGAAATAATGTATATTAGTGAATGATGCATGAACTAATGAGTGAAAGGCCAATGGCATGACAGCTCAACGATTAGAGCTTGGCGGATGGTACCACTAGGTCATGGATTCAAACCCAGCTTGCGGCATCTTTAGTGGGTTCTGGGATCCTATAAAAACCCTGCTTGCCTTTCAACAACAAAAAAAAAAAACTAATGAGTGAAAGTATGGTGTTTATATGTTTCCAAACTATGGCGATATACTTGCAATGTTGAGATTGGCAAGGTTTCTTAGAAAAAGGAGTTTTTGATTAGTAGAAAAAGTCATTCTTTTAGAATTCCATTCTTGGAGGAAAAATTCTTTCTTTTGTAACTGGTTGATAAAATTCACACAAAACAGAATCTTCTTTGATTTTCTTAACTTTTTTTAGCTGAAAAAAAAAACCAATGTTTCACATGTAGCAAAACAAACTCCTTTTCTGGTAAGCACTTTAAAAAATCAAAGCCAATTTAGCTTATGTGAAGCTAAGCCTACTGCAACCTTACAGTGGTTCGAATGAAGATGGGGAGTAACATGTGGTGATTAGGGCTATCAAGTGTTTTCAGCAATCCGAGTTTGCCTGATTATGATTTGGTTTTGGTTATTGTCCAATGATTCCCATGCAACTATTTGAAGGAAGGCGATTATTGGCTGGCGATGGTGGGATTCAGTGTGCTTGATAGTGTGATCGAGTGGTTGAGTTGAGAAGGTTGTATTTGGGATCAACATCTAGTGTTCTCAGTGATTCCCATGACTCCCTGGACTTGAATTTTCCAAGCTTTAAACATCTCCACGTATGACTTAGGCATGACCAAATGAATGGATGAGAAAGTGACTTCACACCTCATGGGCAAAAGGGCACCAATGAAGAGATTGCCTTTGGATTCTGCACCATGTTTACACTACATGCAAGTAAGGTCCTCTTGCATACCTCTTATAGGAAACACTCTTCAGGTAGGCAACCCATTCGAAACCAAGCACCACATGAAGAAGTTGATTGTAGGAGGGATATTCTTGAATCTTGCACCAAACTGACCCAACACAAGAGGAAAGTTATGTAACATAAGGTTTTGAGGGACGATTTAACAATTTTATAGCACCACACCAACTCAAGAAGTTGAGTCTATTAAGCGTTTATATTTGGCCATTAACTAAGTTATCCTGGTTTACATTGATACTAGCATATCTGGTAGTAGATTTCTGTATGTTGTATCTGTTATTCATTTGCATTTAACATCTGAATTCATTATTAGGATGAAAAAAATAAGGCAGCTGCTTTGAAGAATGCTTATGTTTTGATGGGAAGACATCAGCTAGATCTGGCAATTGCTTTCTTTCTGCTTGGAGGTGATACTTCATCTGCAGTCACCGTCTGTGCTAAAAACCATGGGGATGAACAACTTTCTCTTGTACTATGTCGGCTTATCGAAGGATATGGTGGACCTTTAGAGCGTAATCTCATATCCAAAATTCTAATACCAACTGCAACAGAAAAAGGAGACTACTGGCTCGCAAGCCTCCTTGAGGTATGAAATATCACGACTGTCTGATAAAATAAGTTTTCTACTCTTAAGCGAAATATTTTGAAGGATTTTGGCTTGTTGAAAATAAATGCTCTTGATATGCAGTGGGCTATGGGGAATTACTCTGAATCCTTTATGAAATTGCTCGATTTTCAAATGGATTCACTTAACAAGTCAGTCCTCCGGTCCAATCAAGCCGCTTTCATAGACCCCAAAGTCGGTCAGTACTGTTTAATACTAGCGACCAAAAATGTCATGAAGAACTCTATAGAGGAATCCACAGCTGCATTGCTTGCTAGGTGGGCGAGGTTGATGACTTTAATTGCTTTGGACAGATGTGGTCTACCAGTAAGTTCCGAGCCATGAGTTATTACATTCATATATATTACACTGATAAAATATCTGGTATACAATATTTGATCCCTTCAGAATACACTGTCAAGTTAGACACCCTTTTATACTGTCATCATGGTGTTGTTTGTGTGATAACATATGTGGGAAAAATAGCCCATATACTAGTGTATTAAGTGCTTATGAATGGCCATGGCTTGGTACTAGAATGAAGACAACACGTTACAGTTATAAAATGTTCTCTTTAAGCTGTCATATATGAATTTTGTTTCTCTAGTTGGTACTTTTTTTGCAAACTTGTATGAGGTAAATTCTCATATGGTGCTGCATATGCAGAGAGCATGGGTATTGTATTCTTTAAGGTATTATTTCAAAAAGCCCTCAGATTGGTTCCGAAGGACAAAGATTTTATAAATTCATTATCAAATAAACAGAGTGTTTGTGTAGAGTTACATCTGAGACATGTCTTACAACAAGGGAAGGTGTTCGCTGCTATGTGGCATGTACCTTCGTAACAAATAAGACTTCTCAGGGAAAATTCATACAGAAACTCACTTATTTAAGGATACAGGGTATGCTTCCAAAGAAAAGTGACACCACCAAAGGGAACAAAAAGCAGTGGATTTTTTCGAAGTAAGAATGTAAGGTGAAACTCTGATTGAGGCTTATAGTAACTCCTCTCTTTACGGTTTTATATGTCGCATATTAGTTAGACAGTATATTGGTATTCTCAATAAACTTTCAGTTTCTTCTGGAAGAAAGCTGGGTCCTCAATTCTTAGCTATGTATTAATGTAGAAGTCTATTGCCAGATTGACACAGTCGCATAAATTTGTTACGGTATTTGGTAGATGGGTTTTCATGGTTGTTCTAGAGCCAAAATTTAAATTGATTTACTGTTCAAAGAATTTTATTCCTTGATGTTTTAAAACAGTATGGATATCAGCTTATACTAAACAGATAACTATGCACATTTGGTCTATTAATCATTTTTTTAGTCCATTTTGCATATCATCGTTATCAGCTAGCGAGAGCAAAACATATTTCTTCTCTCTTATGTAGTTCAATAGGATATGCTATTGATTTGTAATCTTCTGTTTCAAGCTTGAAGCATTAGAGTGCTTATCATCTTCTTTGAGCACTCTCGAGGGTAGAGATGAAGGAAACATATCAGATGTTAGGAACCACGGCGTTTCTCTAAAACCACTTGTGCCCAATCCAAGCGACGGCTCAAACTGGCTGTCAAGTGATGTAGCCTTGCATTTGGAGCACAAATATAAATTGGATTTGGCATCACAATACACTGCAAAGTTGGTGACGGAGCATCCAAGTTGGCCAGACACCATTTTAGCATCTCATGTACCGCTTGCCTTCAAGGAGTATGAAGCTTCTAAGTTTAAGCTACCATTGGATACATTCCAGCATAAGTTTCACGTGGGACTCAAGCTTTTTAAGCAGAAATACTCAATTGATTCTGTTGATCTGATGATTATGGTAATATGATTGACTAACTGAGGATCGATACTTATTTCTGCATTGATGTCATATTGCTGTTTTTGACATTCTTTTATATAGAGAAACTAATTTGTTTTTATGCCTGCAGATGTTTGCCTTTCATGCAATAATGGTTCGTTGTTTACTGCATACAATATACTACATGACTTAACTTCTGGGGAGCATCTACAGGATGAGAATCTTGCTATTGACCGCATCTTTCTATTTTCTCGTATCTCAAAGCTATCTCTGAAGGCAACTGAAGAGATCTCGTGTTTATTTGCTCGGTATCTGATGGTCTGCAGTCTGAGTTGCTCTCCATTGATTTCAGATTCTCCTGAGCTTAAAGTGGTTGGGACTAATGGGTCTGGACAGTTACATGCTTGGGGTGTCTATATACAGTCCATTATTCACTCGGTGAAATTTTGCAAGCTACATTGAAGAAATATTTCCCTGAATTCCTTAGAGAAGATCTCATAGTGAAAGCCTATACTGCTCTTGATCTTACAAAGTACAGTATATTCTTTGCTTCAGCATGGCTTCAGAAGGATTTAAAAGTTTTAATTCTGATGATACATCCTATTTTAAGGGCTAACAGTAGCGGACACGCCCGCTCAGAACTTGATATGGAAAATTTGAAGAAACAATTATCCCAAAACACAGAGTTAAAACTTAATGATTCATTCCCTGATGTTGGGAAGGCTCCAGGTGCTTATTGCAAACAGTTGCAACACCAACAAATTGAACACATGTGTTTATTACCAGATGATGAAAGATGGTTAGTCATGGGGGTTTGTTTGTGGAGACTCATCTTCAATTTCACCAAAGATCAGCTAAAATCACCCTTGGACAGCCTTGAAGATGGAATTTCAAGTAAACCTTCCTTAACATTTGAAAATTTTAGTTCTGAATCTGATAGGAAGAATACAGTGGAACTGTTCCAACAAATATCACTTTTTCTCACTAACGCACTGAATAACACACTTGCATGCGTTTCTTCATATCACATAAAACAGCTCGGATCATGTCTAAGTCAGAAGCTAAACAGGGCTTTAAATGTCCCTATTCTTCTATGGTTAGAAAAATCCAACCAGTCTCAACATCAAGCTCAATTTAGCCAGGACGTTGATAATTTGCCACTGAATAACAACGACAATGGCGCATCGTTACTTGAAATACTATGGGAAATGTGTGCTGATCCAAAAGAGATACGTGAAGGTCTTTCAAGAGAAAGAATAGGTTGGTCACAACTTATAAGCCAGAAATCTTCTAAAGTTTGGACTGATATACAAAATGACACCATGAATGGAAGTGAAAGCACTGATGCTTTAGTTCAAGGTGAAAGATGTACTGTTAGCAACAGTTCTAGTCGAGGTGGATCCCCCAGTAAACGACCATTGGAAAATAACCACATTCTTATAGGTTCCAAGCAAAGAAAATCAACTCCGATGAAGGAAGAGATCTGTTTCCAGAATCCTGAGGAGATATATAAGAGAAACGGAGAACTAGTGGAGGTAATTCATTTGTTTTGTTAATGTTGTTTTCAACATGTAGCTAGTCAAGCACAGGTTGGTCAGTATTTATTTTGATTCACATATATGCTTTAATTTAGTGTTGGTTATTTGTTTCTTCTTTCTTTGCCTCTTTTGTAGGCTATATGTCTCAACTCTATCAATCGCCAACAAGCTGCAGTTTCTAGCAGTCGAAAGGTTAGTCTCTTTCCGAGGTTTAAGCATTGTTCTAAAGCGATTAATGTCGAATCAGAGAAAGAATTATTAATTACAATTACAAAGGGATGATTCACCTATACATGTTATGTATGAATATTATGATTTTCTTCTGTGAGCTGAAATAAACTCAAATTATTATCTGTTTTCAAGAACAATTGTTGCCCAAGCTCATAATTCAACACACTGATGTTATGCTCTTAATCACTAAATTCTTCTGGGAGGTGAGACAAACTCAAAATGACCATCTGTTTTCACATGTTTCAAGAAGAGCAATTGTTATCCAAGCTCATAATTCAACAAGTTGATGTTATGCTCTTAATCACTAAATGATACGTTTCCTCCCGTTTTTACTACAAAAAATTGTTGGAAACAGTTTACCACTTTGGACTAAAAAAATCTTTAAAAAATTGACTAAAGATAGGTCTCAGAACAGAGTGGGATGGAAGAAATCTGATGTATGTTACCAATCCAAACATTTCAGAACACATAGATGATAGTGATGCAGAGCTACTCATTTCTCCAACTCCTGGTTATTCTCTACTAGTGGAAGTTTTTTTTAACTGTGTTCAAATCTGGTTATGTGAAGGTTCTCACAATTTTTATCCATTTTGTTAGCTTCTTTTCAAGGTGACTAGAGTCTTGTTGAACAGTCATTGTTGCAATTTCTTTTAGGGGATTTCCTTATTTCTTGAAACCTGTAACAACTGGTCCCTTCATTTATTCCTATTACGGATTTGTTTTCCTGCTAAATTGCTACTTTGTACTACACAACATTGTGCCAAAAAAGTATGGTTGGTTTAGTGCAATAATCTCATTGTACGTTGATTTAGATTTGTATATGCCATTCTTCCACCAATATAAAAATGCATCTCCGGTTTTGGCTACTAAGAAAAGAACTAGTTTTTCCAGTATATTAACTATGGCCTTGAAGAAATTTCTTAGGGTTATAATGATTGCTGATGTCTCTGTACTCTGTCTACTCTATGTAAAATAAATATTTCACTTGACAGTATTTAGGACATTGTTTGAAATATTTCCTTTCCTTTCCTTTCCTGCAAATTAGATGAATTCGGCATATGTTTAATTCTTGATCAAACTTGTGCTTTGATTTAGGGGATACTCTTTTTTAACTGGAAAGATGAAGAAACACCACAATTTCGGTCAGAGTACATTTGGTCCGAGGTAGATTGGCCTCGGAACTGTTGGGCTGGCTCTGAATCCACACCAATTCCTACATTGGTTTCTCCAGGTATTGGTCTTGGTAGCAAGAAGGGGGCACACCTTGGTTTGGGTGGAGCAACCGTTGGCTTGGGTTCGTTGGCAAGACCAGGGCGAGATTTGACAAATGGCGGAGCATTTGGAGTCCCAGGCTATGCTGATGTGGGTGCATCAGGCTTAGGTTGGGGCACACAAGAGGATTTTGACGAGTCTGTTGATCCACCGGCCACGATAGACAACATTATTACGAGGGCTTTGTCCAGTCACCCATCCAGGCCTTTCTTCTTGGTTGGATCGAGCAATACCCATGTTTATCTATGGGAGGTACGAAATTGGAAAATACATATAATACTAATCTCAGTGTTGCATAACTACAAGTTTTTCCTGCTGTCCCCGGACATTCATTCATGGAATCTAATATAATAAATTTGACAAATAAAATATCTCTTTTTGGACTTTCAATTAAGAGGGTATTGGGTCCATTGCTTGGAAAACGTTGCCCAGAGTCCAGACTCTTTTCTTGGTCTACAACTCTATGTAATCATCTATTAATCAACCTACATCAGATTAATCCTGAAACCGTAACCATCTTTATTGTAGTTAAATAGCTGTTTTATTGTGGTTAGGTAGTTGTCATTTTCTTCCCTCTTTTAATCGTTTATGCTCATCCACAAAATATTCTGCTTTTTCAAATATAAATAAAAACAATTATATCAATATTTGTATCCGTGTATTTATAAACAAGACATATATAAGTTGCTTCATCACACACTCCATGATATAAGATAAACACTTTTGCTTCAGATCATTGAAAAGATAATGTGATTACATGTCCTATTATCTGCATCCTACCAAATTTTACATGAAACACTCTCTCTTAAAGACATTCACATCATCGTTGTTGTTACAACTAGTATCATTATTGTTGTCAAGGGTGGTGGTGATTTTTTCGTCTTTCGGCGGGTGAAAGTGAACTGGTTGATGGCCTACTTAGTACCGTTATTTGAATTGACAAGTAGATTTCCATTATTAGATTTTTGCACAATGCCAATCATACACTGATATTTCAAGAAACTATATCTAGTTGTCGCTTCATATGATTGGTCAAACTCTAGTAATAGTCTACTTTGACTTAATAAACATGTTGTTCAAGCGTATTTGGATTTGAGCAATGTTTATGGATCAGTTACTGTTATATTGTGTCCATCTCACATAATATAACTTCTGATGTCCTTTTGAACATAGTCTACTATTATAATTACTATTTGCCAAAGATGCACGAACTCGGATACGCGTGTCGTATCGGATACGGATACGACACGGCGACTCGGCAATTTTCAAAAAACAAGGACTCGGAGACTCGGCGACACGTCAATCAAACCTTATTTTTATTTTTATATTTTGTTAAAAATTATTAACATAATGTCATAAGATAACTCAAAAGCAATAATTAATAATCCAAACATATAAAACATCAAGATGCATTAAAATTTGATAGTTTGATACATAACTCAAAAGTATCAACTTTAAGTCCCAACTGGGTAATTGTTTACTTTGAAATTGAGTTGTGGGTTTGCTGTGCAGTTAGATGACCCCCCTCAGTCATTAGTTGATGTATTTTTTCCCTTTTTGTTTTCTGCGTAATGCAATTTCTCTGTTTTATTGATCAAAATAAAATTTATACAATAAATTTCTTGGTTTGGGTACTTTAATATATGTGCATTGGGCCTAAAAGTGATTAACTTATTAAGCAAAAATAGACAACACAAATCAAACACAAAACAGGGAAACACACAAAAAATAAACAGTTCTTTCTTCTTCTTCCCACACAAAAAATAAGCTAATAATCACACACAAAACACACAAAAAAGAAGCAAGAAGAATAAACAGCAAGAAGAAGCAAGAAGAAGAATAAACAGTGAGTGACTGAGTGAGAGTTGAGAGAGACGAACCTGGGTCCTAAGCAAGGTAAGCTCTTTCTTCTTCTTCCCTTCCTTCTTTCTCTTATTCGGTTCTTCCTCTTCCTTCTTTGTTCCTTCTTTTCTTCCTCAGTTCGTCGCCTCCTCGGTTCCTCTTCCTCTTTTTTCGCCTCCTTTCTCTCTGGTTCTTCGCCTCCTCTGGTTCCTCCTTCCTCGGTTCCTCGCCTCCTCTGATTCCTCACCTCCTCAGGTTCCTTGATTCCTCGCCTCCTATGGTTCCTCGACAGTTGCCTCTCTGTTTGAGCAATAACAAAAGGAAAATCGAGAGTAGGTTTTAATATTAGGGCTTCAGATCTTAGCCATCCGATTTTATCAAGATCTGGAAAAAAAAATTAGCAACCGAATCCGAACCGTGTCCGGACTGTATCCTGACCAGGTCAAGTTGACCGATACATTGACCGCGTGTTGGATACGTATCCGACGCGAATCGCACGCGTATCCGTATCCGACACGCGTTTTCATGGGATTCGGAGGGTTTTTCCGAGAGTCTGTGCTTCCTAGCTATTTGCTGTTATGATTATTATCACTGTCACTACTACTATTATTGTTACTTGATTTTGGTGGGGGTAGGATGCTTTTTATGTTCTTTTTGCTTGTGGATTTGGGAACGTGCAAAGTATTTTATGATTACTAAGATATGACCCTTCCAGTTTGGCAAGGAGAAAGCTACTGCAACATATGGTGTGCTGCCTGCTGCAAATGTTCCTCCACCATATGCACTTGCATCAATATCAGCTTTGCAATTTGATCATTACGGGCATAGATTTGTCACCGCTGCTTTAGATGGTACAATTTGCACATGGCAACTGGAGGTTGGAGGAAGAAGTAACATCCGCCCTACAGAATCATCACTTTGCTTCAAAAAGCATGCATTGTGAGTATTATATGAAAAAAATTGGAGGATGATGCAAGTAAAAGTTTTATTCAATTTATAATTTATACATGGTGTTCTAACCTTTGAGGTTCTTATATACATGTACTCTACCAGTTTCTGCATTATCAATTGATGGACCATATATCAAAACACACAATCTAGATTATTCATTCTTTTAATATGATTGCCTGTAATGTTGTGCATTGCCCTAATTTTGGATAATGTGAAAAAATACAATATTGACTGGCAATTCGTCAAGATCAAATCAAGTGATGTAGTTAGATCATTATGTTTGAACCATAGTACCTCCAAGTGTCTGCCTGTTGATAATAAGGATTCACTCAACATGCATTTGGAGAAACTTGCTTTACCATCTTTTATGGTGCATGTTTGACAGTAGCTTTCCATTTGTCCATAATAGCTGACTTTACCACATGATTTTTATCTCTTCCCAAAGTGTAGATATGGTAAATTCTCTCTGTAATGATCTGGCCAATTTTACTTTGTTATGTGATCTTCAGATATTCAAATGCTTATAACAATGGTTGCAGGGATGCCACTTATGTGGCTGGGAGCGGATCAGTCATTGCTGCAGCAGGATATAGTCCTAACAATGTTAATGTAGTTATTTGGGATACATTGGCGCCAACTACCACTTCTCAAGCTTCTCTTATGTGTCATGAAGGTTTTTGCTCCTCTTAATTATATTATTGAATCCCAAAATATATTTGTTCTTGGAGCCATGTTGTTGTGAGATCAAAAATTAATCCAGTTTTTGTTCTTCACTCAAGTTCATTTAGGCTACTTGTCTAAAATTTTGATGATGCTAGAATAGCAACATTTACCTAAACACTAGAGCAGCAGCCAAATATTTTGGCAGCTTGAAAATGCAACCTGGATGTAAATTTCAGGCATGAACCTCCCTCTATGATTAACTGGATAATAATATCTCCATGTGACAATTGGTTCCCAAGTTCGCCTCTGGGCTCGGATGAGCACTTGCCTAAATTACCTATTGTTAGTAATTTCCTGTTTTATTCTCATCTAATATACATATTTCATGTTTTATTAGGAAGTGTATAAATCTCTCATATTGTTCATGCTCTTTTTTTTGTCTCACATGTATAGTACATATTTTTACAATTATATTTTGTGTTTATAATACTCTGCAGAAGTGTTCTCATATATGCAATGTTTTTTCTGTTCATCTGTTCTTTTATATGCCTATAGGTTTAGTGCTAGTAAGTCAAAGTCTTAACCTTGTTAGTTTCTATTATGCATTATCATTTTCACCTCGCTCAAGCTGACTTATCTCAAGGTTAAGAAGACGAATGCCCATATTTGTACTTGTAACATAATGATTTTTGTTTTACTAATTACAAAAATTGAGAAAACATTTACATTTCTACATTACTCGAGTGATTATGAATGACAGTAACAATTGTTGTAATATAGTTTTGTTTATGCATATACATGGTATTCTATTTCTTGTTTGTTAAGAGTCACACACTGAATTTTCAAATTGAGATTCTCCCTTTTGCTGAAAATTGTGACTGAATGTCTTGACTATTTTGTTTATCAGTCCAATCAATTTATACTCAGTTGCTTTACAATAAATTGCTTATTCTGAAAGTACCTTAGGGTTTGTGGAGGTGTATGTCTCTTGATTACATAATATCAGAAAATTTAGGGTAGACTTTGAGAGAGCTCTAGATGCTATAAGCATTATAACTTGTACTAAACTAAAATTATCCTCTTTTGACTATAATATAAATCCTATCCATTGAATTATAGGTTCAAGACTGTCATACTGCAAGAAAACTCAACTTCGTAACTATTTTTGTGCATCTTTGTAATAGCATCGAGTTCCTGTGTGTTAGATCTGTGTCTGTTTATAAAATTGTTGAACAGTATTCATCTATTTGTGTGTAGGTGGTGCACGCTCTGTTTCTGTTTTTGACAATGATATAGGAAGTGGTTCTATTTCTCCTCTTATCATCACTGGAGGAAGGGGTGGTGATGTTGGACTGCATGATTTCCGTTTCATTGCAACTGGGAAAACAAAGCGGCAACGACATTCTAATATTGGTGAACAGAACAGTAAGGTCTCTTCAACACATGAAACACAACCAACCAAATATGGGGAGCAGAATTCAAAGGGAATGCTTTGGTATATGCCAAAGGCTCATCAAGGTAAACCCAAAAACCTTTCTTGATAGTAACTTCCCATGTTTTCTCAAAATTTCTAATCTGTTATCAATTTGATCTGAGTGAAGGACATGTCACCAAGATAGCTACAATCCCGAATACCAGCTTCTTCTTAACAGGGAGCAAAGATGGAGATGTTAAACTTTGGGATGCAAAAAGAGCTGAACTAGTGTTCCATTGGCCCAAACTGCATGAGAAGCACACCTTTCTGCAGCCAAGTACCCGCAGCTATGGAGTTGTTCGGGTAAATCTCTTCACTTATATCCAACTGTGAAATCCAAATTTGTGTCTCAATAGGAAAGGTTAATCTTAGCGATAGCGATGTTTCTTTGTTGAGACTCATATTTTGTGCTCTCAATGCAGGCTGCCGTCACAGATATCCAAGTATTTTCTCGTGGTTTTCTTTCATGTGGTGGAGATGGTACTGTGAAAAAGATCCAGCTGAAAGATTCTGTCCAAAACATGAGGGGGATAAATTGAGAAATTGTAGAAGGAAAATAAATGTCCAAGTCTGCTGTGGCAGATCACCCCCAAAAGATATTGCAACTTGGTCCATCCATTTAATCATTATGTGCTTGCCAATTGCGTATCCTGGCCAACAGTAGCTAGCTTAGATTGGCGAGGCCTGTCTGGAACTAGTTGCCCCCCCCCCCCCTGAGTACAGTCCTTGCAATTAGGTGATGCTCCTATACTTATAGTGAGGCTTTCATGGTTTAGACATCTTTCATTGTTTATTGATTAGAGACAGTATATCTCCATTATCTTAAACCAACAGAAAGTCTACTCCATCACACATCGCACATTGCACTCTTGCATTTTGTACACAACTAATATCATTGCAAGGAAACCTTTGAAACATCCAGCAGTTCACCAAATCTGGTTTCAGAGGCGAGTTGCAAAATGAGAATTACAATATCTATCTGAAGGCAGCCTGAACACTACACACAAAACACTTTTCTTCTAGCAAATTCAGCTTAGTCGTGCATATCCTACAGAATCTCGATTGGGCTTGCTTTGAATATCAATACTGGCCTCCGACCCTGGAGTTTATGTAGAGGTAAAATTTTGTTATAGGAAGAGTTCATATTCCCCATTTGACGGTGTTGTATCATATATTCATATTCCTTTGTTGTGCATTACATCTTTGTTCTTTACGTTCTTTATGACAGTTCATATGGCAACAATGTCAGATCAACATTATAAAGATGGTTATACATGTAGCATAGAAAAGGTTCCGTTTTTATTTATTCTTGTGCTTATTCCCTTCAATTTGTTTATTCAATAAAGCTAGATTGTGATTCGCTCATATCAACTGGCCATCACAGGCTATTTGATAATCAAGATGGAGTTTATACATATTCTGGAGAGGGTTATACATCTGAAAGGTATAAATCTGTCCATCCCGTTATATATCGCACACTCTTGGAGATGGGCTTATTTGTATTCAAATTACACGCGATCGATTAACTCATGTTTCTTCATGTCTGGATTGCCTTCACCAAGCTGTAGATATTGGCTTTAAAGCGGATTGGTGGTTTTGGTAACCTCATTAACTCGACGAAGTCAACTAATTCATCATTTTCTGTGGCATTAACCACTCAACCATTATTTGGTGCTCATTTTAAAGGTTTGATAATGGAATTACAGTTCTTTCGAAAACTTTTATAGGGGAACTAGGTAATCAGGTTTTTGCAATCAAAGTAATGTGGCGTGATTTTAAAATATTGATGAAATTTTCAAAGTGTTTGTGTATCTCGAGGTTGTAAAAAACCTCCTCGGATGATCATCTTGGTTGCAAAATCTAATTTCCTAGCTTCTAGCTTCAATTTTTATAGCTATTTTTTTTTGTCACTTTTGGGCTTTTTACACTTCAATCTCTTCTATGGATAATAGATAATGTTTGTGATTGTGATTGTGTTTTAAAGAGAATGGGTAAAAGTAAAAGTGTAAAAAATAACAAATCTGATAAAAATTGGCTTTAAAGCTTGGCTGCCTAGACAAACTACTCACCCGATTTTAAAATTTAGCATGTTTATGACCTTGAGATGCATGTGAAAGTGGTAATTCTATAGTGTGCTCGTCCTAATAAGGCGACACAAATTTTTAGAGAGTCAGGCAAGGCTCAATACCATCCATCGCCATGCTCATAATGGCCCAATCGAACATAATCGCAAAGACAAAGAACCCCCTATTGCTGTCTTGGCTCGCTAGATTTGTTGTAAGGCAGACACAAAACTGACTAATAAGGTTTTTCATAATTTGCGACATTTATATTATAAATGAATGGTTATTCATAAACATGTCAAAAGTGTCGGTCAAAGTCTTGTCAATTTGTATTGGCACGTGTTTTATTTCCAGGATAACTCATTTCCCAGTCACTACCGATGCTTTCGTAGATAGGGATTAATCTAATAGAATAGTCCTCACTCCAATCCAATGGCGAATTAGGGCTTAATCTAATCAAGTGACTTTCTTAGAATAGAGAAAAAGAAAGTAGTAAAAATAGTGACACCTTAATTAATCAAATCATATAAGCATTTGAAAAGTACTAATTAACAAGAATTAGGAACTAATCAAACTTTGACCCCTCCTTCTTCCCCTTCCCTTTAAGCCCCTCCACCACCGGCCATAAATATGGATCATCATGTCAACCAACCAGTCAAATGCCACGTGTCCACATCAATCCTCTCATTTTCATTTCCCACCTATATAACTGAACCATCAAAACCGAAGCTTCTCTTCTTCTGTATTATCTTCTCTGTTCTCTCTGTTTCTAGAAAATTTTGACACCCAATAGGTTCTCTAGTTCCAATCTCTGAAATTGAAGAAGAAGATGCCGTTCTGTGACGTCAGCAAGGCTCAGAATGGTGGAGGAAACAATGGGATCAAAATTTTTTACAGGAAATATGGTCAAGGACCAACCAAAGTGCTTCTCATCATAGGTTGGTTTTATTTGAGAATTTCTCAATGTTTTTGTTCTAAAGTTTGGATTTTGGAGTCTGGGTTTTGATTGGATTCTGAAATGGTGAACAGGTTTGGCAGGAACCCATGAATCCTGGGGTCCCCAAATTAAGGGGCTAACAGGTACTGAGAAGCCAAATGATGAACAATCAGTGGGTGCTGATCAGAATTCTGAGATTCAAGATGGGGGGATTGAGGTTTGTGCATTTGATAATCGGGGGATGGGTAGGAGTTCCATCCCTACGAAGAAATCAGAATATACGTGAGTTCATTATTCTTTGTTTTACAATTTGCACAAATTTTGATGATTTACTTGAATGGGGTTGTCTTGTTTGTTTGATATTTTTAGTTTGAAGTGATTGATTATACATGGGTGTTGAAAATTTCATTAATGGGTTTGTTTGGTTTGATTGATGATAAAAGGTTCTCATTTGATTCACTTCGTTAGCTTAGTGGTTCTTTTACATTACTTTTGGAAAATTCGTCAATTGAGTGTCTTGTTATTATTATTATTATTATTATTTGGTCTAAATTATAATTTGATTGTTGACCTAAGCTTTGAATTTAATTTTTTTCAAATGGGTTTTGGGTTTGTTTAGGTTGAAAGTTTCTTCAGTGGAGCTGTTTGATTTATTTATTTGTTTACAGTTGATTTTACCTAATGTTGATAGTTTCTTCAACCAGGTGTCTTGTTTGATTGTTTCTGTTGGCTAAAGTGATGGTGAACTGAATTATCTTAAAACCTGAAACTGTTGATTTCTGAAGTTTAGTGTTTAATTTGTGGCAGAACTACTGTTATGGCAAAGGATGCAATAGCTTTGATGGATCATTTGGGCTGGGAAAAGGTGCACGTCTTTGGGCATTCCATGGGTGAGTTCACGAGCGTACTGATTAAGGCTTTTCACAGTATTGACCTGATAGTCACAGTGAAATCTTTGATTAAGCTTTAGTTGTCATTTTAAGTTTTATGAGTTGGCATTCTGTATTTTCAATCAAAGATTAAATTGGAAAGAAGTGATTATGGAGTCTCTTTTAGTTTGTTATTATGCTTAAGATTTTGGAACCAAGAGCTTTAAAATGCTCGTGCAGTTCATACTTGCCATGCAATTGCGAAAATGAGCAAAGTAGTACTAGTGTCTTTGTTCTGCAAAATTTTCAATTTATTGAACTTCTGGTACTTTGTTGTCTTATTTGTTGTAACAGGGGCTATGATAGCTTGCAAGTTAGCAGCAATGGTGCCTAATAGGATATTGTCGTTAGCTCTACTAAATGTAACAGGTGGAGGTTTTGAATGTTTCCCAAAGGTATCTCAGGATATTATTTATTTTATTCATTTTGAAAGATTTATGTGCTTGAGTAGGTACTATCATCTCCCATGTATGTGCTCTAGTCGTAAAGTTTCTTCCTCACATCTACTAGACCAACTTCTGAAGTTCGTAACAGTAGATTATTGAATTCCAGTGTCAAAAGTGTGATCAGAACCAAAAGGATTAATATCAATCTATTTTGTGTCGTCTTCCCAGTGTCTAGTGAGCATTTTCACTGTTAAAATCAAAGATAAGTACTCTTGGGAGTTTTCCCTTCTGTTTTGGCGTCATATTGTTGATTCTTAGCACGTAAAATGGATGTTAGAACAAGAAGTTTGCTTGGGGTTGGTTAATTTCATTGCAAATACAAATGAAAAAGACAATAGACACCAAAAGTATGTCGTGGAATAAAAGGTCATGTTTTATAGAAAAAAGTCTTATTTTATTGTGCATAAGCTATAATTCCGTACGCTGATGTGGATGAGACCACTATGCCTGAAGAATACTTTATATACCACGGTTGTTTATCTCAAATGATGTTTAAGGGTCACTTTGGTCTGGTGTTAACATAGCACTATTCTCTAGTTTGGCATTGGCTAATGAAACTCATGACTGATCTCAATCTCCTCCATACAAATCCTTAAAGGTTCTGTTTTTCCTTTTCTTTAATCATATTTTTCTCCACCAGAACCTTTTGGCCCAGCACACTCATTCTGTTCTCTAGCTTTGTCTTTGCATTTACTTGGAATAGGATTTCTTCATTGGAGTGTGAACTTGACTTTCAGAGTTGTTGAAAATAAAAGACAAGTTTTTGTTATGGAGAAAAATATGTTGGAAAAAAAAAGCATATCCCAGAAATAATATATACAAAGCAAAAAGTTCCTTGATCAGAAAAAGGTAATCGACTCGTAGAGGATGCTGAACAAGTTATGAGTAAACGTAGTTTGCAAGAGAACTGAAACATCTATGTAAACTTAGTAATTGGTTCTCCCCTCAGAGAAGAGAGTTTATGAGAAGGGTAGTATAGAAATGTTTCCACAGTTTACAGAATTGCTGTGTCGATATCCTTGCTAATGGAGTTTCATCTTTGTTGCATAAGCTCAATTGAATTATTAGGACCAACCCCTGGATTGTTGACATTCAAAAGAAAGTATTGAACACCTGTGGTAAAGTTGTTGTTTTAACTTCTAACAAAAAAAATTGACTGACCTACCTTATGTAGTTTCTATGAAGTAGTGTATAGATCATAACTTTTCACGTACATGAAAATTTTTCTTCTAATATATTCCATGTAAAAGATTGAAAACTGAATTTATTTCTCATTCTTCAGTTTGACCGCCGCATGCTATCTATCGTAATTCGTTTCCTGAAAGCAAGGACTCCCGAACAAAGGGCTGCTGTTGACCTGGATACTCATTACACAAAGGTTAGATGATTTAGTATTTCCACTCCTGTTCGTGCCATTTTTCGTTTGAATTAGTTCCTGCAGAAATTTACTTAACAAAAATTGTTAACACAATGTTGGATGTGCAGGAGTATCTTGATGAATATGTTGGACCTCACACAAGAAGGACAATCCTATATCAAGTATGGAACACTAATTTGCTCACTTTCCAGTGTCTTTTTGCATTATGTTGTAAAATATCAAGACACTTGCAAAGAAATGCTATGTTCTGGTTGTAAAAAGAAGAGGAATGTAAAATTATCAGTGCTACACGTGCCTTAAAATATTTAATTTGGTACTGTTGTGCATTGCTCATTTCTCGAAGTTTAAGAACTAATGAACGACCAAAAAACAAGTTTTGCAACTATTTGAAAGGGCAGAGTCTTCCTCTGTTATTAGACTTCTGTGTTGTGTTGATTGGAACCATTCAGCAAATATGAAATGTTGAATGCAGTGGAATAAACTTGTAATGTGTGTGCTTGTGTGAGCTGAAATTGCTAGTTGTTAAACTGAGCTGCAACCTTTTGCAGGAATATGTTAAAGGTATATCATCAACTGGTATGCAGTCTAACTATGGTTTTGAGGGTCAAGTTAATGCATGCTGGACACACAAAATGACATCAAAAGAACTCCAAGTGATTCGGTCAGCTGGATTTCTTATTTCAGTCATTCATGGAAGGTAGCTTTCAGGCTTTGACCTTGTTATCCTCTCTTATTTTCAATTCAGAAATTACATCCAACTAAGCAGATATTTCTATGTAGGTATGACATTATTGCTCAAATATATCATGCAAAAAAACTTGCCGGGAAATTGCAGCCTTCTGCTAGGATGGTTGATCTCTTTGGAGGGCACCTTGTAAGCCATGAAAGACCTGAAGAGGTACTTCTTTTGTTCTTACGCTAGATTATGTTCTGTAGCATAACTTGAGAGTCAGATGGGAAGTGGGGAGAAGGATATTGAAGAAATCCAAGTTGTAAGCTACAAAAGTTTATGCAATTGCTTGTAAATGCTCAAGGTAACTGTTGGGTTCAGCGGAAGCTTACAAACCAAAACATAGCCGAAATTTGATAAACAAAGTTTCACAACTTGAATAAATTCTCAAAACTCAACAAAACTGATTAAACCTTTTTAAACAAAAGAAAATCTAAAACTTATTCCTAATTAGACTTCTAATTTTACTTGGGCTTATAATGGACCAACCCAATTAATAATTAAATATTACAATAAATAAAAATACTCATATTACATCCTTCCCCCCACTCTGAAAAGCTCGTCCTCGAGCTTGAGGATGATATTTTTGAAAAATGTACAAGCAAAAGTCGACCTCGAACTCTTCCTTGGTAATTGCTAGTGCCACGATCAAACTATTCCATAGTAATACCAACCTAAGCAATTTACACTGGGGCCTTGCCTTCCCTTTGTATTCCATACAATGAAAAAACCAAAGAAAAGTATACCAAATTGAGGTTTATCATAGTATTGGCATCATGACCCTTATTTGTCTGTGTTTTTCAGGTCAATCAAGCTCTGCTAGATTTACTCAAAGCATCAGAACTGAAGATGAGTCCCCATGATTGGTCAAACTTGCCTACGATGAGTGTTGGTAAGTAGCTCATCTTACAAAACCTTTTACATGACTGTTATTGACGACCTTAAGTTTCACAACCCCCTTCATGTACACTTTTTTTTTCTGTCAGGGTCGCAAACTACAAGTATCAAGTTATTAAGCTGCGGAGACTCCGTACAAGATGGTTGTTTAGCATTCATGTTTCATGTGTTCGAAAAGCTACATTTTGCCATAATGTACCTTTTTGGGCTCTTTGTAATGGCATTTGAGCGTGCACAGAAATGTATCTTACGTCTAAAGCCTGCTAGAATTGGAACATTCTCTCTATCATAAGGTATCACACACCATACATTGTTCTCACTTCAGTTCAATTTTCAGAAATAAATAAAGGGGTGTTACAACTAAACATGTTATCATTTTCCTGCAAGTTGAGTTTAATCAATTGCCTCAACGTGTTATGATAGATATAGTGTTCCAGGAATAAGATGTACATAAGAATAGAGATCCATTATACTAGCATTCAATCAGCAATTCAGCATGAAAGAAATATATCACCTATTCGGATGGGAGCAACATGGTTTCAGATATATAAACTAGGTCCAGCCAATCAGCTATGAGCGACAAGATGTGTTTTGTGGCTAAAACTGGAAGGGAAGGGCGCCAGCCAGGGAGTAGATAGATTTGTACCATCTCCTGTCTCGTGAAAATTAGTGGAAAACAGCTTAAACTGTGCCGTTGTAAACATTTGTACTTTGTACTTCATATATCGAGCAAAGAGAATTATGAAAATGAAGAGAACTCATTTTATTTCAGGAAATTGTGTTTTTCCAAATGTTTATTCCACCTTTGGTGTTGTATGTGCAAGAATCCTAGTATGTTTGGATTTATGTATTTGCATGTTAAACTTAAGACTTTCGATAAGAGTACACTTGCCACTGCGATTATAAAAAACAGAGCAGACTCAGAGAACTATAGAACACAACCTATACCTCCAGATTTTGTTTATAACCGTAGTCACTTCTGTGCAACAAGGTATAATCTAGGCGCAGACAGATATAGTACACGATTCAGGTTAACATCACCTGAGGCTCTAAAGTTTACCTACCATTCTTGAGGTTTCTGCATTACTGAATGTAGTTTTGGTTTAAACACTATTTTCAACAGTGTATGCCCAATTTGTTAGCCAGATATCTACTCCGAAAGCTTGTTAGCAAACTTGCTACAAAAGATATAGATGACAAAAATCTACCATATATTATGTGGTTAGGGCCATGGACAATGAGAGTGGACTTTTGGTCTGAATCATTGGCGGAGTTAGGAATTTCATTAAAGGGGACATAAAATAACTTCACAACATTTATTTACATGAATCTTGAGTTATATTCTAATTTCAAAAATATAAAAATGTATTTTAGCTACCAATCAAGTTATTCGTTACAAATGTTTGGAAATTTTAATTGAATCTAATTTGAAAATAAGATTGATGCTAGAAATTAAGGTAAGATATAGATAGATTTTTTTTATAAGACGTATTTTAAGAATATTTCAAAAGATATTCAACGGGTTTTCAACCAACTTGTTGTATTCAAAGAAAAAATTAATCAAAATATTGTTACCCATCTATGGTAGTCACTAAGGGAAACCAATATACATGAAGCCCTACATATTGTAATGTATTTGTAATAACTATTTGATACATTATATTAGATAGATGAGGCAAAATGGGGGCTTGAAAAATGTTTGATAAATAGAAGGGGGCAATCTAACAAATCCCAAATAATTAGGACTCACTTACACCATGTACTATAAAGGATTTTCATAATTGAATGGACAATTTCAAAAGTGTGATAAATAGAATGGGGCAATCTAACAAATATTGAACAACTGGGACCCACTTACACCATGTACTATAAAGGATTTTCATAGTTGAGGGTGTAAAATCTATATTACAATTCACAGTGGTGTTTTACTATTCATTGTTGACTGGGACAAAGTCAAATCAAAAGGATTAGAGATAAAGATGGTTATGATTGAAAGTTGGAAAATGTATTGAATTTGAGGGTTGAGATTCATTACCCATGATGGCATATTTGTAAATATAAAACATGTAGAAGGCAAAAATAATGAAAAACTTTTGAAAAAAGTTGGTGCAATGTACATGTGGTGGAGAGAGAAAATATTGTGTTTTGCTTTTAGCAAAATGAAAATTATCATAATTATTTACATCGTTATCGAATTTTGGTAAAGGTAATATCGTTGAAATGCATTTTTTAAGATCTTTCCAACAAAATCAATGATCAACACGAGCGCTAAAATTTTTAAAATATATATTCTATAATTAAAAAACATATAAACTATTTCATGTTTTTTAATATTTTTCAAAGCAATGAGACAGGCCGATCATACCAGAAAAAAATGAGTCGAGCATCTTCATGCACATTAAAAAAAAACTCTAAACTTCATATTTTGGTGAATTCAAATATTGGGGGAAAACTCATTCTCAGCGTTTAAATTTTTTCCCCAGCTGATTTAAATTTGACTGAGTCTAAATCTAAAATTTATAATATATATATTTACCTTAAAATAAGTTTACACTTCAATGCTGATTCAGAGCCAAAATAGAGATAGTGAAAGAGGTGTTCAGTACAAAATATTTAGCAAATATAACATTATATAGAGTGCCAACGGCACGGAGCATATTCTAGTCTATATTACAATTCATAGTTGTGTTTTACTATTCATTGTTGACTGGAACAAAGTCAAATCGAAAGGATTAGAGATAAAAGATTATTAGGATTGAAAGTTGGGAAATGTATTGAATTTGAGGGTTGAGATTCATTTCCTATAATAGTATTTGTAAATATAAAATATGTAGAAGGACAAAAATAATAATAAAAACTTTTAAAAATATTGTGTTTTCCTTTTAGCAAAATGAAAACTATCATAATTATCTACATCGTTGTCAAATTTTGATAAACTTAGTATCGTTGAAATGCAGTTTTGAAGATCTTTCGAACAAAATCAATGATCAAATATAAGGGCCAAAATATTTAAAATATACATTTCATAATTAAAAAAAAGTATAATGTTTTACACGTCTTTAATATTTTTAAAAGCAATGAGTTGGGTCGATCATACCAGAAAAAATAAATCAAACATCTTAATGCGCATTTAAACAAAAATCTTAAATTTCATGTTTTGGCGAATTCAAAAATTGAAAGAGAACTCATTCTCGGCGTTTAAATTTTTTTTTCAGCTGATTCAAATTTAATTGAACAGGCTTACACTTCAATACTATTTGAAATAAAAAATGAGGATAGTAATAGAGATGCTTATTACATAATAATTAACAAAAATAAAATTATGTGAAGTGCCAACGACACGAACATGGAACACACTAATTGAAGAACAATAAATCATTACAAAGGAAGCATACATGTAACTTGATATCTTTCATGCAAGTTTCATTCATAGACAAGAGATAACCATGAAAAGAACATCAGGAGAGGAAGAAAAGACTTACCTGGTCATGCTGCAATTTTTGTAAAGATGAAGATAACTCGAGCAAAGCAAACAAAAGGGATGAGGAGTCTTTGTTTAAAAGCTATTGAGAGGGAAGATTCCCAATTGGCATCCATAATATTCCCAGAGACTGCATGGAATATTCTGAAATATGCTGTTTTTTTTTTTAAGTAACTCATCCAAGGTCAATTTCGTCATTTCGAAAATACGGGAAAAAAAAAGTGAAACGACGCCTGAGAGATTCGAACTCTCGCGGGGAAACCCCATGTACTTAGCAGGCACACGCCTTAACCACTCGGCCAAAGCGTCGTTGGTTGCTGGTGTTGCTCATCAAATGATGTTCACAAGTAATTTTGTTTTCCCCCAAGAACACCATAAGTAAGCATTTGGCCAAAATATATCTGCAAAACTTAATGCATCCAGAGGCCACCCAACTGACCAACAACTTTACCAAGAGGGTATCAATTCAGCGATAGACTTTGTGGAGGATGAAACCACCACAAGTCCAAGGTTCGAACCCTGTCGACGATATTTATGATGGGAGGGGTTATGGGTTATAAAAAAAAAATTACCAACTACTAGTTGGAAGCCAAAATCTAGGCCAAAACAGCTACTCACTACACCAAATTAGCATTTTAGTAATAACCCCCAAAACAGAAACACTTTTGAGCAACTGTTTTTCATTTTTTTTTTTACTAAATTTAATTTTAACTTGAATTTGTTTGGTGAATTGTAATAGTTCAAAAGTATTATTGTTGTGAAAATTGTTACAAATTCGCCAATTTGATGTAATGACAATTTTGTGGATTAATGGTTTATAATCATGTATAACTTGCCTCTGTACAACCAATTTATATACTAGAGGTTGTTAGAGATGCTCTACCATATATAATATCCATTTTAATTTAGCCTCTAGGTTGCCCATGCCAAGTATACTTGCTACCTGTTGAGAGCATTGGGCATTTTAAGCATTTGAAATCATCGTATTGGGACATGCTTCACTCTAAATAGATCTAATGTCTGACATTATTTAGCAATGTGATATGATACAATATTTGGCAAGAAAGAATACTAGTAGTCTAGTACTCGAGAATTTCATCAAACATTTCAGAAAAGTCGTACTCCGCTTGTTGCAACGGTCGGTCCCAAGTCCGAATAAAGGAGGAGGGTTAGTGTTAGGTTTGTGATAGCCAACCGTAAAAAAACTCATCACATTCTTTTTTATGAAATTTAGTTCAAAAAGATTAATGCAGAAGAATAGGGCGTCCCCCGCTATAAACGACGTGTCGCACCTACGCTCGGGTGTAGTGACAAATGAGCAAGGCGCGTTGCAGCGGTGCCCAGCTGTAGTGTTAAATAGGCAAGGGTTCTCGCACCATTATGGACGGGGGCGAGTAAAAAAGCTAGTCCGGATTAAAGCTAGAGATAGAATGATTAGATTAGCCTCTTGAAACATAGGAAGTTGACGGGAAAGACAACAGAATTAGTGGATGCCCTGCGTAGGAGGAAAGTAAACATAGTTTGTCTTCAAGAGACAAAATGGAAGGGGAACAAGGCTAGGAGGAGGGTTCAAACTCTTCTATTATGGTAAAGATGAAACTAGGAACGGGGTGGGAATAATGGTAGATAAAGTTTTTAAGGATGCAGTAGTCGACGTTAGGAGGTTTGAGGATAGAATTATAAGTATTAAATTAGCTTTAGAACTAGAGATAGTGCATGTTATTAGTGCGTATGCACCCCAAGTGGGTTTGGACGAGGAGACTAAGAAGGATTTTTGGGACTCTTTAGAGGAGTTAGTTCTTGGAATTCCCCCTTCTGATAGGGTTTTTCTAGGCGGGGATTTGAATGGCCATGTCGGTAAGGATAGAGTTGGGTATGAAAGGGTACATGGAGGTCAAGGCTTTGGGGATTGAAATACTGCAGGGATTCCTGTTATAAATTTTGCTTTAGCTCAGGATTTTGGGATCGTAAATATTTTTTATAAGAAGAGGGAAGATCGTTTGGTGACCTTTGCGAATAGGTGCAATAGAAGTCAAATTGATTATTTTCTTGTGAGGAGACACGATTTAGGTAGGTGTAAAAATTGTAAGGTTATACCAGGGGAGTGTCTGACAAACCAACATAGGCTGTTAGTTCTCAATTTTTGTCTTAAGAGTAGGGGTCATATTGCTATAAAACAGGTTAAACCGAGAATTAAGTGGTGGACCTTACAGGAAAACGTGTGCCAAAAATTTAGAAAGAAGATTTTGGTTGGCCAGTCAGTTTTAGAGGGTTGGGAGAATCTAGAACCAAAAGATAGGACTAGTAGCGCGTATCTTTTTGAACATTTGGCAAACCGAATAAGAAGATGTGCGAATGAAGAGTAAGGAGAGGCCAAAATAGGAGGTTTATATGGTAATGAGACATGGTGGTGGAACGCTGATGTGCAACAAACCATTGCGAAAAAGAAAAGATGCTTTAAGGTGTAGCAAAAAGATAGGTGCCTAGAGTCTTATGAGCTTTATAAGAAAGCTAAGAAGAGAACATATGATGATCTTTATAAAAGGCTAGGTACGAAGGAAGGGGAGAATGATATTTTCAAGATAGCTAAAGCTAGAAAACGAAAAAATAGGAACTTGAGTCATGTTAAGTGTGTTAAGCATGAGGATTGAAGAGTTTTAATGCAGGATAAAGTTATTTTAGATAGATGGAATGATTACTTTTGGAACCTACTCAATGGAATACATGTAGGGGAGTTAAACTTGGAGGAGTATGCTTCACAGGAAGGGAGAGATCGTGTGTTCCATCGCAGAGTTAGTGCCACAGAAGTGAGAGAAGCTTTAAAAAGAATGAAGACAGGGAAGGTCGTTTGACCGGATGATATACCAATTGTAGCATTGAAATATCTGGAAGAAGTTGGGATTCAATGGCTAACTAAGCTCTTTAATAGGATTTTGAAAACTAGAAAAATGTCAGATTCATGGAGGCATATCATTGTGGTACCAATTTATAAAAACAAAGGGGATATCCATAATTGCTCGAACTATAGAGGGATAAAGTTTATGAGTCATACAATGAAACTTAGGGAGAGAGTTATAGAATGAAGACTTAAGAGTTTAACCACGGTTTCGGATAATCAATTTGGATTTATGCCGGGTAGGTCTACAACGGAGGTCATCTTCTTGCTTAGGCAAATTATAGAAAAATATCGAGAGGCATGTAAGAATTTTTATTGATATGGAGAAAGCATATGATAGGATTTCCAATGAGTTAATTTAGTGGGTGCTTGAAAAGAAGAAAGTGTCTCAATGTTATGTCGATATTATTAAAGATATGTATGAAGGGACTGTAACAAGTGTTCGCTCAGTAGGTGGGATGTCCAGTGAATTTTCAGTGTCAGTAGGACTACATCAAGAGTCGGCATTAAGTTCATATCTCTTTGCTTTGGTCATGGATGAGTTGACGAGACATCTGCAAGAAGATGTACCTTGGTGCATGTTATTTGCAGATGATATTGTCTTAATTGATGAGACTAGTGCAGATTAAGGTCAGAAATTAGTTAGGTGGCGGAAGACTTTAGAGAGTAAACATTTTAGAATTAGCCGTTCGAAGATGAAATATTTAATGTGCAACTTTGGTTATTAATCACGAGGGAGAAGTAATGCAATTGAGATCCAAGGTCTAAAGGTCCCAGAGTGTGAGACTTTTCGATATCTAGGATCTATAATTCAAAATAATGAGGCTATTGGAGAAGATGTAGACCATAGAATTAAAACTGGTTGGTTGAAATGGAGAATGACGTCTAGAGTATTATGCGATAGAAGGATGTCTGCAAGGCTAAAAATGAAATGTTATAAGACAATTGTTCAACCAGCTATGCTATACGGTTCAGAATGTTGGGCTAATACAGGACAACATACACATAGGATGGTAGTAGCAGAAATGCGTATGTTAAGATGGATATGTGATAAAACTCGTAAAGATAAAATTAGAAATGAAAGAATTAGGAAATACTTAGGTGTAGAGTCCATAGAGGACAAAATTAGATAAAGACGTTTAACTTGGTTTGGTCATGTGCGGAGTAGATCAAGTACGACACCAATTAAAAAATGTCTAAATTGGCAAGTTAATAGAGAGTGTAGACGGAGGAGACGACCGTTGAAAACTTGGATTAAGGCGGTGAATGAAGATATCATTGAGCTTGAATTAAGCGGGAATATGTGAGAAGACCGCATTGCTTGGAGAATCAAAATTTATGTAGCCGACCCCAAAAATATCGGAAATGAGATTTGATGATGATTTCAGAAAAGTCGTAGACCAGACTGTCTAGAAACTCAACTAGTGGAACAAAGCTTAACAATGCATGACCTTAAAATTGGTTTAAGCTCGATATCAATCAATCCTACATTATTTCATGTTATAAGTTACATTACTGTTAAATAAGTATACCACTGTTCTGACCATATATGTTGGTGGTCGTCTGATCTTTCATACAAGTAATACTACAGATATGGTATAGGAAAAACAACTCTTACTTCGGTTTTCAGTTTGCTCTGTATCTCTATTATTCTGTATTTGTCTCTTAATATTCATCCAAGAAAGTATACAACGACTCGTCTTTCTTTGATTTGCGCCTGCTGAGCAATGCTTTGAGTAAACGTTTACTTTTGGTAGGTTGTTCAATTTCTCTATGACTATCCTTTTCAGTATGGAGACGCATCGAAACCGACCGAGGTTCTGATAGGAACTGTATAGGCACAAAAAAGAACAAAATTAACATTTGAGTAGTGAAAAATCTACAAAACAAACAATTGTATCAATGTGGATAAATTCTAATTTATGTGCTTACCCGTTTCGTATTAGTAGTTGGAGCTGTTGGCCTACTAGAAAGAGGTGTGGTTGGTCTGCTTGATTGAGGAGTTATCGGCCTACTTGAGAAAGATCCAGAACGTATGAGCGAAAACTTAGCACGAAGAGGTGAGGGCGAACGTTTAACTGGGATGGTCTGTTCCTCTGATTTTCGAGTAAACACGATTAGTAGTCTTGAAAAGACATCTCAGAGCCAAGACACTAGAAGACATCTCAGAGCCAAGACACTAGAACTGAAACTAGAGTTTTGTGAAGATATGGAACCTGAGAATGAAAAGGTTCCCAGTCCCAAGGAAGGTCGACGAGAGGGTGATGGAGAATAACCCTTTCTGCAAGGAAAATAAATTGAATCATAGTTTCGTGAATTTAATACCATAAACTACAGAAATGGAGATGTCATTTTACCTGACTGTAGAAGATGGTGTGTTCCTAACCGAAGAAAGAACAGCTTTGACAAACAACGACAACATACAGATAATCAAAACACAACGATGTACCCAAACATAAGACATTGCAAATGAAGAGAAAACACATTACCATTCTTAAATTGATGCCAGTCATCTTCATCTTCTAGGCTGCATAATTGATGTTTGGTCACAGGGCGAAAAGAGTTGTGTAACGTATTACCGACTGAAAAAACATCATTGAGTTCAGTTCTAAATCTGAAAACCTGTTTGGTAAATAACAAATAACTTGAACTTAAGCAGGAAGAGTTCATTTGCCTGGTAACAGGTACCGCTTGTGGAACTTTGGTGTCATTATCTCAAGGGACTGCTGGCAGAACCCCTGATGGTCGACATACTTTTGGCATGCTCTTAGTTTCTAAAATATCCACAAACAAAAACAGTAACTCAGTGCTTACAAAAGGTCGGCGCTTAACTATTATAATTTATATATGATCTTCACAAGAAAATGAAGAACTGAAAGATTAGAGAAACAAGCAAATCCACACGACAAGGCATTTTATTTACCCAAAACGGAATGCTGACATCTGACTCGAATTGCATATATGAAGTGGTGAACCATCATTTTTTCAGTCTCTCCCTTGTCCTAGATCTCAATTTTCCTTCCCTTGACCTAGAGATCCCAACTGCCCTTTACAAGAGACCATATAGAGACTAGCCTTGTAACGATTAGTGCTTTCAGGCTCTATGGTACTAAATCTGTTGCTTGTTGAAACAGCCATTCCTAGCAATCTATGAAGTTTCTGTTGTTATTCATGAACTGAATACTAGACCATCATCCAACAATCCAATTCGTCAAAAGATTTTCCGTGTTTGATCTATTCGACACAAATATACCTTCTTTGAAGTTGATGAATTTTCTCAAATCTCACATTAGAAATACTGCCAAATAATAGGTGAACTGATCGAATGGTTACCTGTTCGATGCAAGCTAGACTACACTCGGTTCCTGAAACTACATCAACTCCTTCATCCAGGAAACCATTCAGCTTATGAGCCACAGAACCCAAATGGTCCACTGTATTGATCAAAGCTTTGATGGCATAGTCTTTCAAGGTTTCCACCACCCTACATTTATATCACAGATTCAGAATCATTCGTATCTATCAAAACAAAAACTCAATTCAAAGGAAATCATTCAAGTCACCTACATGTGTTTCTGGTCATCATCATTTACATAAGATATTTCAAAATACTCGGCAGCCGAATACAACTGTGTTCTCAAATTCTTCAAATCCTGAAAACCCAAAACCCAAATTCAGCAATGGTTTCAAACTCAAACACTCATTTCACCAGACACAACATAGCCATAAACACCCTTTTACTCTTAATATACAAGTTCGTTCTGTTTGAATAAATTGTGAAGCTTGTGTACTGCAAATAAACCTACAATTACATTGTTTTCCTTGATACCCATTGTTAATTAACTAACAAAAATCCAATTCTCTATGAAGAAAAACCAATGGAGTGACAATGTACCTTGAGACTATCTGAGAAAACCAAGCTTTGTTGCATGGAGAGCTCCTCATAAGTTGAAGGTTTATGAGGAACAAAAGATGGTGAAGATGAAGACATGGTCTCCATATTTAGAAAAATTGAACTCTGGGTTTTCTTCTTCTGCATCAAAAACACATAACCAATTAAGAACATTTTTCTACTATGTAATCTCATCACTAAAAAAAAAAACCCATTTGAAGAAACAAACTTTTTGAAGCTTCACCTCTCAGTGTACTTAGCTCTTCCCTTGCAAGTTCTAAACAAAACCCATTTCCCATTCAAGAGTGACTCATCAAAAGTGGGACTTAACAGGCAAAAGGAGATAAGAGTGACAACAAGTCTTCATTACTGGGGTTGCTAGCATTTTGACTAATCAAAACACTAAGACAAAGAGGAACCAAAAAAGTATGTGAGATAGAGTTCTTAGTTGGGTCATGAGACTGATTGGAAGGAAACAGTGACAATGAAAGAATTAACAGATGAGATGAAGAGTTAGGAGATATGTAAAATTACCCATTGAGATTCAATATAATATTACTTCAAGTTTTCTTTGTTGTTTTATGACCATGACAGATTTTCCTCTTCTATCTTATCTCACTCTCTCCCATAAATTCAATATAATATAATATTACATTTTGGTTCTTCTGTTGTTTGTTTGACTTGTCTAGTTTATCTGATCACCTACTTGCCACTTAAAGTTACTTAGATCTTCTAGTCTCACAAAATACTCAACTTTTGCTTTTTTCAATTAATCATCACTTTCTTGGTAGTAGAAAACATGCTATGATTTAGATCCAATTCTGTCAACCAAGTTGGACTAAGTAAAGTGTGATTAAAAGTAGAACAAACAAATAATTGAATCAACCTGTTTGACAGCCATTCCACCTACAAGATGTATACCTTGAAGGTTAAACATTTGGAAACCAATCCTGCTAGGCAGTCAATTTTTTTTTATCCTTTTTCTTTAAACCACAATCACAAACGTTAATGGTAAAATTGTCAAAAACTCAATCTCGACAAAAAAAAAAAAGCTGCCTATTGCAACATTTTTGTGAATTTATGTATAAGATTTTTTTGCTGGCACAGCCTTAATCTACACTCTTTGAGTTATTGAAACTTATTGATTTATGGTTGCATGTCCCAATCTACCAAGCGTACGATGATATAAATGCTGTTGGAAATGTCTAAAAAAAATAGACACTCTTTAGCATATCAAAGCTTGTGATTAGAGATGCTCCAATCCTCCTAGAAGTAATGTTTATTGATTAGTTTTCGCCTTTCAGCCGTTGTTATGGTTACACATGTGAATGGTGTTGTTTTCAGGCATTATTTCGATTACCCTTTCAATATTGGGTAGTTTGAATTTTGTCTTTTTTCCTTAACCCGCCCTAATCCATGTCGTTGGCCGGGTTTGAATTTGTGACATGTGATTTCATCGATCACACCTCTGCCTAACTCAGTTGATACAACATTGGCTTTGAATTTAACCTTGCAGAGGATTTGAAATAGGAACCAAAAGAAACTCATTATGTCCCCACAATGGTTGAACCCATGTCCAAGAGTCTCTTACAAAGGTACACCATGATAACTTCCACTCAAATGTCCTGGAAAGACATGAGTGATGAGTGACTTCTCTTCTTCTCTATCATATGGCGTGAACTTCGCTCAATTATAGCTTTTACAATTTTTGGAGAAACTGAGACATCTTTGGATGGTAAAAAGGCTGGGACTTGAAAGAAAGAGATATCACTATTGATGATTTGTTGACTTCAAAGGGATACAAAGTTTAGTGCACTTTAGGTTCTTCCCATGCCATCAATCCATCGCCTTCAAAATTTGACCCGAACCCACCAGCATGACCCAAATTTGATCTGGTGTCATTTCGAGTTTATCCTTTTTATGATCCATTCTATCGTCTAAGTGTATCAAACATATCGGTTTTACATTTAGTCCTTGTAGGTGACCCTGAAAGTATCAAGAATGGACTTTGATGATGATTAACTAAACAAGTCCGGCAGAAAATAACAACCCGCTCCCAGACCTTAAAATAATGTTTACACCTCTATGTTTATTTATATATATTTTTACAGTGAGGTTCTCGAGCTTTTTTCATAAAATAAAGGGATAATAAATAAATAATTAAGGCGAAAAATAGTCAGATAGTTCAACCTTGAAGTTTGCAATAACAGAATTTCTCGATCTGAATTAATCTGTTATTTAACACCGTGATTAGCGGATGGATCCTACAAAATAAAGTTGACAGCAAATGTGCTTTGCAGTAATGTGGGGGGTTTGCTTTGGACTTAAAAACGACGCCTTTTAAATTTCTAACTCCGTCAGATGTAGTATGCAATGTTACATAAAAACCTCGGAGTCAATAAAACTTCAATGTTCATTACTGTGCTTTACATGCTTACATGTATCCTGCGAAGCTCTCAGGGTCAACAATGAAAAACAATAAAGGCCATCCTAACAATTAGCTACAGAGAAACAGATAGAATTTCGATAACTGGAGAAAAATGCAATAAAAACTGGATATCACACCTTCTTCTGCTTCGATCTACATACATACTGGAAGGATGCTTCTGAATGGCTCGAACTCAGTTATACTTCCTCTTTCTTATCTTGAAGTTGGTCAATCTGATGACATTGTCATCAGTGTTCAGGCGTTTCTCAAGATTGGTGACAGACTCCGGTTTGGTGAAATAAGTGAAGAGGAGGAAGATACCATCAAAATAGGTGTTGGTTTCTCCTGCTCTGTTCTTCTTCTTGATACTGTAGGCAAGTGGAATGACTCCTCGGTTGAACACCTCCACGTACATGCCACCCCCAGCGATGATCAACTGTATCAAAACACCATGCCACACTTAAATATATTAAGGCAAAGATGACAAGTTGTTCAGGTAAATATATTTTTAAATCTTTATCGAAAAAATATAAAATAAAATGTAGGATGGATGAAGCAACCTACTAAAGTATCTTTAAACAAGGTATATGAAAATTAGCAGGTTCAATGAGTTCGACGTTCTTTGGCTGAATATCTTAAGTAACAACAGGTGTCTAATATGAAGCCATTGAGAAGCCTGAATATATCAAAACATGCCTGTAAACACTTGTGGGCTCTTGCCTATATGTGGTCAGTTTGTGCATGGTGAGTGTGCACATGCATTCAAGTACTTCAAACTAACATTGGAACAAAATAATGGACATTCATTAATTCACAATGAACACCAAAGAAACAAAATAATGGAAGCTGTTTTAAAATGATGTTTCACTATTCAAAATACAAGGTTAGTTCATTGTAGACGTTTGTTTGTGAATGTTATGGTCTATCTAGGTGTCGAAAGGACCCTTGCAAGTAGTAGTTAGTATTTAGTACCATTGGTACAAGAGTTGGATATATGCTCAAATGGGGCCTGCTAATGTTGAAATTCACTAAGAATCATACACTCTTCCATTCATCTCTATCAAGGAGAAGCCTCCTTGATGAAGAGAGTTTCTGGTGCAGTTCATAAAACTCGTGTCACTATTTATGTGCAAATTGGGAAAATGAAACACTCAGAACTAGTATGATGGGTTCAGTGGAAGCTTCCAAACCAAAACATAACCTTACAATTGATAGACAAAGTTTCGCTTAAATAAGTTCTCAAAACTAAACTGCTTACAACTTACTCTTCATGCCTATTTAAGCTCAAACCTTAAACCTAATTCCTATAGGACTTCTAACTCATACTTGGGTTTTTAATGAACTGGCCCAATAATAAAATAAATACAAAAATAACCCAATAAAGCTTGTCGTCGAGCTTTGAGGATGAAATCTCTGAAAAATGCAATGCTAAGACTCGACCTCGAACTTTGCCTTCATAGTTGCTTGTATCACAAACAATTAAATTCAAATTGTGCCCACAAAATATAAAGTTAAAAATGAGTCCCCGGCTTAGAGGATATCCATTGTAAAATTTCAATGTTTTTGTGTGAAGACTTTTCCTCAAATCGAGCTTCAAAATTGTCCCAAATCGGATCACATAGTCCGTCCCGCGGTGGTATATGATCTATGACATGATGGTAAACAATCTCACTACAAGAATCAGAAGTCTGTGGTGGTACAGGGTCATTCCGACGGATGTAATTAGGAACATAGTCATTAAAAATGTCAGGTGGTATTAATTGATTCTGAGGGTGTAAATAACACCCAAGAAATTGAAGTTTGTCATCCTCTCCAAATGGACCGGAACAATAGCAATGTGGGTTGGTCTTCACGTCAGAGTATTGAGTTACCTTGACAATGAAGATGATGAGCTGGTGGCGGCTATAGCAGAAACAATGGGGTTGGTCTTCACGTCAGAGTATTGAGTTACCTTGACAATGAAGATGAGGACTGGTGGCGGCTCTAGCAAAAACAGTGGGGTTTGTGGGATGTTTTCTGGCATAGTGTTGGCAGTTGGTGCTGCCAAAGGTATTGAGGTGGAACACTTTTGGTTTGTTTCCAGCAATATTTGTGGCTTTCCATTGTCAACTTCTTCTTCTATAACTTCTATTCTTCTTCTTGGACTTTGGGTATGGGGTCAGGGCATCCATCAATTTCTTCTTTCTTTTTTTCTTATTTGACCAATTATTTTTTGAGGAAATTGCAATCACAATTCGAGTACTTGGGGAATTAGGGTTATCATCCTTGTTCGTGACAACCGCTTCGTTCTTGCGAACTTATTTGATTTTCAGATTTTTTTTCAAGTGAAAACCTGCAAAATTTTCGTGATGTGTTTCAGCCTCAACACAACTTGCATATAACCGCATACCCTTCGCATACATCAAACACGGGTGGTTTCTCCTAATCAACGATGACTTTTCGCGACATCTTTCTCCAAGATTTCACTGCTCTAATATCCTAAGTTAATGGGTTCAGCGGAAGCTTACAAACCAAAACATAACCATAGACAAAGTTTTACAACTTGAATAAGTTCTCAAAACTCAGAATAAACTGATTCCAATTTATTCTTCATGCTTATTTAAGTCATGCTTGTGCTTTTATGGACCGACCCAATAATAAAGCAAATATAAAAATAACCCAATATTACATCATAGCATGGAAAATCTCTACATACGACTCCACATTGAAAATGTCATCTTTGAGGCAAATTAAATACAAGGATTTGGTGAAAGAGCATTATTTTTCCTCTTTAAAATAAAAGGGAGCAAGCAAAGAAAGAGAAACATCCGCCCATAAAGGCCAATAACCAGAGTTCAAACATTTATTGAGCTCCCCCAAAAGCCACAAATTTTTTAGCTACACTACACCTCCCGGCACTCCCAAAACCGAAATAAACAAGGACCATTCATTAATTCGCAGCATGCCTATGTGTTCTGTGCTGCCAATCCATCCTAAGGAGATCAGCCCCAATTCCTTTCATCCTTCCACCAATCAGCATCAACTACATTATCTAAAATAGCATCAAAATCAAAGTTTCCATTCAGGTTGTTGTATGCTACATCATCCGCAAAAACCATCAACAATTCTCTACAAGATTCAAATTCTGTCTTCTTCCATCATTCTCCCTCCTATGCTCAGATCAAGTAGCTTCTTTTGCATGTACCTGCAGGTATAACCAATCCCACGTGATACAATCCCAAATGCTGCTCAAAAACCCAGCGCATCTGATCTATCAGGCCTCCTGGAACAGGCCCTTTCTAGCAACAGAAAGGGCCTGCTCTTAACACATGAAAATTGGCCAAATTGGATCCATAAACTCCAACACTCCCCATTTCCTGCTTCTAACACTCGGAATCAATTCGATGAGGGAGAGTGGTGTGCTAGAAAGGCGCCCAACCCATGGACAGGTGATGGTTGCATCAGGAGGTGTCCCACATACTTGTTCTAAGTGAAAATTCTTAAGTATGGACCTGAACTCGTGTAGTACTGAGCATTTTCAGCTCAACTTCATCCAAAGATACTCCCTTTTCCCTCACTCTCTTTCCTTGTTCCACTCTTTTGCACTGTTGTCCCAAATTTTATTTTCTTTCAAACCAACTTTAAGGGAGCGCTTGGCAACTAGAAGTACAAGCACTTCTTCTCATCTTAGTAGAACTCATGCTAAAAAAATTGGTTGTTATTTTTGTAGTTAGTATGAGACAGAAAATGTTGAAGATATGTGTGAAAGAAATAAGGGTACAGGTAGTTATTTCTAGAAATTAAAATATCTATAAGTCAAAAGCAAAAATAATTAGCTACAGATTTAAGCAAAAAAATTAACTACTTGGAAGTTGAATGTTTCGTAGTTCCCAAACTTACTTAGGTAGCTTTTGGAGGTTATAAGCAAACAAGTTGCATGCTTTTGAGTGAGTTCGCAAACGCCTCCTAAGTAATGTTGCTTAGAAACATACTCCTACCTTAAAGATTTTTCTTGTTTCTTCCTAGATTATTTAGACCCCAAGAAAATGTCATAGGCCCTCATTTTTAAGGGCTGAAACTCAATAAGGCAATAACTACCAAAATCCAATTGTCTCCAACTCCTAACTTCCAGTCTTCCTCCTCTTTCTCGCTAACCATTTTTATTTTCTTTATCTCAAGATTTAGGACTGAAAAATAGAGCATCCAAAGCAATGTAGATACTAGATGATTGTTGGCAACTTTGGAGCGAAAGCATAGGAAAAACCTAGGTCAAGCCTATAATTGTTTCCTTTGTCCCTTAGAATCCACAAATTAAGTGACGAAGACGGCACTTAACTTGTAATGAAATATCAATGTTGAGTTGACCTTCTTGACTTAGAAAGGTGTTGTGGGGTCGAACCTTGTTATAGGTTCTAAAATCGATGTCAATGGTTTTTTCTGGGTTTGAAATTAGAAAGTGTTAACTTATGAATATGATGCCAAAGATGAAGGTGATACTCGGTATGTACCAAAGCTCAGATAGCACTCAAACAAATTTGCGGTACCATCTTCATCACTGGATTCTTATTAAGCGAGCTGGGTAATGGTGGGGAAAGAAAGGAATGAGATAATTAGGAAGTGGTGTCCATTATCCTCCAACAAAAATTGCGAGGAACAAAATACAACGTTCTGTGGTTCGGTATAACTTATATGTATTACAAACGTTGTCAATCATAATTCCTTTCAATAAAAAAGCAAATGGAGAAATAGTCTAACTTGGCCACTAGTTAGTTTGTGCATACGTTCTCAGGCTGAATATGCTACTATACCTAGTTGAGAGTTGACTATAACTGAAAGCCTCCTGCATCGAAATTTTGATTTGAGAAAAAGGTACATATCAGAACTTAAAGTTACTTCGTATGCCTATGTAAGTTTTATTAACCTACTTTAGTCTATAACTTTTCATTCTTCTGATTTTATGTGACTGAATAAGTGTAGAGTCTGTAGTTATTGTTTAGGCTAAAAGCATCGAAATGCTAAGTGGTTCCTGTAGTCTCCCCAATGACAACCAAATCTTCCAATTGTCAACACTGTTGTAGACCCACCAACCATGATGTACTCTACTCAGGCGCATTATAATTCCACCCTTATCTTTAGGAACAGCTTCAACAATGTCTGGCACTAGAATTACAACAATGCAGATATAGAGAACAAACAATGACGGGCACTAGAATTACAATAATAAAGACACAGAGAACAACAATGATGGGCACTACAAAGACACGAGGAATATAAAACATAGATAGTTTTGAATCAAGATTTAGAACATATGTTTTAACCAGAAAGAACGAATATTAATGAAAACTAACACATTTCCAAATGAAGTTCCAAGTATATTAATATGAAAATGTCACATAGCCACAAAATGAGCTACAAATATTTTCGAGAGAGAGTAAACTCGATACTCAAAAGTTGTATGGGTTACAGATTGATCGAGTAGATATTCCTGGAAAGCTTTATGAAAGATATTTCGTAAGAGTATATTTCAAAATAGATATTCAATGTTTTAGATAAGCAGAATAGGGGTTTCGCATTCTGTATTCATTAACATTTGCAACTCTAGTAAAGTCCGGTGTAGTAAAAGCACGAGGATAAGGCACGTGAAATGAAGCATTCAAGCCTGAGAATTTGAGTACTTGGGGGATTCAACCGGGAAAGGGATTCAAAACATATTACATGAAGTGACAAAGGCACATTTAACAAAATGGATCACCCAAAGGCACACTTCTAGGATTGCAATATGCACATGGAGTGGAACGCCAAAGGCATCCCTATATGCAATCAAGTTTCTTTAATGTAAGCCACAGACATAGAGACTAACTTATTTATGAACTTAACCACCTACATTCTTCGACTAATGGAGTACACAACTAGTAAGAACTTGCAAACACACTCTTGAAGGATAACAACATAATCCACCCAATTTTAACATGAAAATGTAATGCACCCATTCTCAAAGTATCAATCATAGCATGAGAACCACAATTTGACCCAAATTAAACAACAAACATTATAACCCAAATACCAATTAAAACATAATATCAAAACCCACACAACCAATTCTAACAAGGTAGTCATAAAAATGAAACTTGCAATAAAGGGGTGATTTTGATAACACTAAATTACCTCTTCATACTTCTGAATGAGAGTTAAACGTTCATCCTCAGACATGTCAGGCCTCAGGACCATCATTGTTTCATACTGGCGAAGCCCAGGGGGGCACTGGGGTTCCTCCTTCTCCTCTGCCACTGGAGTGGAGGTGGCGCCACCAGCTGTAGACAAGAGTATGTCGTCCTCATTCATCCCTCCTTCGAAGAATGACCCAGAGAAGTCCAAAGTCATGGCTTTGATGGTTAATGGGTGATGGGTTCTTCTCTGATTGAGGGACTTGGAGGCTCGATTGAAGAAGACGGTTGAAGGGGTTGGAGAGGAAGAGGTGGTGGTGTGTGGAAGGGTTTGGGGCAAAAGGAGTTGGAAGTGAGTGTTGCTGAAGCAGAGGCCATGGTTGGAGTGAAAGAGTGAGAATGAGAGTGAGATGGTGAGGAGAGGCTATCAAGGTTTCTTCGCCATGGATAAGGAACTTGATGAGATGATCCCTTTAGACCACCAAAATGGACCATTTCGGGTCTACCCGAATTTAATCCATTTGGGTAGTCCAAACCCAATCGAAAGTCGAGATAAATGATCTTAGTCCCGGCAACGGTTTGGAGTTCGGTATGTTCATTTGGGTTGGCAGTATTGTTAAAGTTAACAATTGTAACACTCCTGTGTAGATGGGCTTTGAGGTTAACAAGTTACCTTGTCTGGGCACATACTCTAAGAGTGTGTTTGGTTGCATGGAATTTTATGATATGAGAATTCATGATATGATCTCTATATTTAAGTTAAATTGATATATCACTCCATATTCGACCATTTTGATTTTGTGATCAATGGTGGGAATGAAAGTTCCATGAACATGTGAATTCCACTCTTTGGTCCCCCAAGGCATGTGATTCTCATGTTCATGAAACTTTCGTCCTACCATTGATAACAAAATTAAATAGTGCATGTGAAATTATACCTCAAAATTAACCTAAAATATAGGTGTTTCTTCATGGATTCCCATGACATATTATTCCATGCAACCAAACACACCATAAGGTTAGCAGCTTCATGTGTAGATGAACTGCTACTATATGTGGATAGTTCAAAGGTTGGTAGACTACCTAAGTGTTATAATCTCATATTGTCTGAGTGGAGGAAGAAGATGTGTTATATATGTGCGAGTGCGAGATTGAATCCCCTTGATACAATACATTTTAAAATCGTGTGAATTATGGACACAAAGCAGATAATATTGTACCATGTGAATCGGGTCGTTAAAAAAAAAAAAAAAACCCCTACCCAAATATCCTTTACTTAAACTCGCAAGAAGGATGGGTAATGGGTCGGGTTAGATTTAAGTCTATCATATCCATATTCAAACTCAAAAAGAGAGTTTTTCTAAGCCGCCGACGAAAACGGCGAGGGAGGGGGGTTTGGCCTCCCCTTCCTTCCTCGAGATTCACACAAACGTGCATCTCGAGAGGTGTGAGGATCACACCCCCTCCCACGCCTGTTTTATTCGCCATTTAGAATCACCGCACAAAAAAAAAATCAAAAATAGCACAAAAGCATTCATGGGAATTCTAATTGTCGAGTCAATGAGTCAGGTTAAGCTGTGGGCCTAAATCAGCTAATATTGTACGTGGATCGGGTCGTTGTTACAACAATTAAAAAATGACACAAAAGCCCAAATATCCTTTACCTAACCCCCAACAGGGATCTCAATGGGTCGGGCTAGATTTAAGCTACCATATCCACATTCGAACTGAAAATAAATGTGAGATTCAGTATATACCGATCCCAAAACTGGCTCTTTTGTTGCAGTTCGATTCGGGTCTACCCCAAACCCACATGTTAGAACTGGCTAAAACTCAGTTATTATTATTATTATTTTTATAAAAGTCATGGTCATTTTTCACACCAGAAATTTTAAATGTCGTGGAAGTGGGCGAGGAAATGAGTGAGGGGAGGGAGGTGGCGGGATGGGGACCGTCCACCTCCATTGAGATATGTGCTGTCTTTTTCTACGCGCGCATCCTAAGGGAGGTGGACGGTCCCCATCCCGCCACCTCCCTCCCCTCGCTCATTTCCTCACCATGTAGAACTTCTCTTTTCACACATCAATGAAAATTTTTGCTTTTTTTTTCGGTCAAAATATTCAGTTCATAACCATCTTTTTTCAAAATGATAATATCAAATTAAATGAGTTATTAATAAATAAAATTCAAGTTAGAATATATATATATATATAATTTATTTGAAAGGTATATATATATGATTTATTTTTAGAGGCTGGCAGAATACCTAGAACCAGAACCAAGTTGGCTCCTTCCAGCAAGACCAAAACTAGAACCGAAACCCGATTAGTCGGTTTAGACCGAACCATTAGGATTGAAACGGAGCGTAACCATTGAGTCAGGACAAATTTTCATGCCTAAATAGATGTCAATTTCATTTTATGTTTTCCAGTTTGAGTCAATTTGCATAACTTGAATTAAAAATCGATTAATCGGAAACACTATGGTGTCATCCAATGATTAAAATGTTTGTTTAAAAAATGGGGAGATATTAAGTCATAGATGTCAACTGATGATTAATTACAATGATTTCAGGCAGTAATTTTGGACCAACAAAGGAGGACGCAATAGCTGAGGATGATCATGTTGACAGTGGGTTTGTATATGGCTCTGGCAGTGGAGCTCACGTTGGTGCTCAGAATCGTGTTCAGAGTGGTGACAAGGTGCATGATCGGAAGGTAGGGTTTTCAGCAGATGCAAGTATTGTACAAGATGACGAAGCTTTAGTGGATGCAATAGTACTTAAAGCACCGAATATAAAACATATTAACTATTTGGTTCGTAACGCTAACAGCGAAATCAAAATGGAGACCGATACCGACATTTCAGATACAATCAGTTCAGAAGAAGAAGATTTGGATGAATACACCATTAGGTCAAGAGTAGTGTCAGGTTTAAAGACAGACCAAATTCGAATATCGAAAAGATTTCATGCGACGGACTTCAGAGACATCAAGGTATATTCTCGTCGATCATCTAGAATGAAGAAAAGTAACAGCAAGTATAGACATTGATCTAGGGGTTTGGTCACTATTTATTTTGGATTTGCTATGATGTAAGTCCTCTGGTTCTTTTTATCGGGTAAATCATG
>QNQO01009918.1:0-38132 GCA_003290165.1 Berberis thunbergii | reverse complement strand
TGAACTATCAAAAACAAGAAACCTGGCCGGGTTCAATCCGTCCTTATCTTTCAACTGTGAATACATGTAATTATGATAGAAACTAACTCAGAAAGGAATCTCACCTCTCTCTGACGTCCTCTTTCCTTTTTCTTCGTTCAAGCTTTTGCTTGTCACGTTCAGACAGGAGAGGACCCTCTAGCACTTCAGGTTGCTTTTTTGGAGCTTCCTCCTCATCCATTCCATCAAACATTCTTAAAGGTGCAGCTAAGCTTCGCACAGCTGGTTTTTCTTTCACCAACCATGCTTTCCGAATTTTTCCGAGAGTATGCTACAGACCTACATTCCAAAAAATTTGGTCCATAACCGAGAAACACAGGGAGATTTTTTTTTTCTGAAGCAAATGGTTTACACTATCCTTGACCTTTACTAAATAAAGAGCATACAAGCAGTTGCCTTTGTCTTATCTAGACTGTTACGAAGTTGATATGTTAAGAACCTCCATTTTTCCACTCATATAACCACCCACATGCATGTACAGAAAACGTGAAATTTCAAAATTTTCTCTTAGAGAAAACATTGTAATTTTGTTTTTATCTTTAACACAGCTGAATATGCATTAGAAATCCACAGCAGATTTTCTGATACGAATTACAAAGCTGTTGCATATAACAGGTACAACCAAACATTAGGCCACGAGTCATCATAACTTCCATTAGCTTTGACTTTTCAAGAATTGCGGAAATAGCAAGGAAGTTACATCAAAACAACTTACAATACACGCCTAAATGAACATATCATAGATAACAATAATTTTCCCTTAGGCATTAGATTTTACAAAAAAAAGCATATACCATAAGGAAATTTGAATAAAATAATGAAAAACAAGGATCCATCATTTAAAAGTGGATACGCAATTAGGAAACTACAACTGATTTTCCAGCACGAATTCAGCGACATCACACGTAAAATACGTGCAAAAGAAATTATTCATAATAATTTCCCCTATTATTACTTTTATAGAAATTCCGACATACCAGGTCTTTTATCAAAACACCAATAAACCAGGATCCATCATTTAAAAGTGGATTAGGAAGTTACAACTGATTTTTCTAACACTGAATTACAGACTCATCGCCTATAAAACACATGCAAACGAACATAACTCCATTCATTATAATAATTTCCCTTTGCATCAACTTTTACAGAAATTTGACATTCCCAAAAGGAATTTATCGAAACAATCACACTAGGGGATCCAACATTTAACATGAATACATATTAGTAAACTACCACTGATTTGTACAAAGCTGTTCCCCTTCCCTTGGCACTATTTTTTACACAAATGCAAACTTATAGTATGAATTTCATAAAAACAATAACAATCAAGCATCCACAATGTGAAGAAATTGATAGTAACGTGTGTTAGTGTGTTAATAAGCCCCTAGTCTCCCGGGAAGTCCTATTCCTTTGGGAAGATAAGGATAGTTTTTGTTATTCAACTAGATTACTATGTTGTAGGCGTAAGTATCATAGGTCAGTTATTGCTTTGGGTTTCTTTTGTAATAGCTATAAAGCCACCAATTTAAGTCAGTTCTAAATACATTTTTCCTTCCTACTATTTCTTTGTGTGATTAGTATCTTTGATTACCAACAGATTTGGTATCAGAGCCAAGAGCAAACACGAGAGTTTGTGAGTAAACACAAAGAGATCGAAATGTCAACTTCAGAAAAGTTTTTGCAGCCATCTATTCCGAGGTTCGACGGCCATTATGATCATTGGTCGATGACGATGGAAAATTTTCTGAGGAGTAAGGAGATGTGGAGCCTGGTGGATGAGGGAATTCCGACACCAGCAGTTGGGACTGCGCCAGCGAGTGAGGCACAGAGGAAAAGTGTGGAGGAGGCAAAACTAAAGGATCTGAAGGTCAAAAACTTTCTATTTCAAGCCATTGATAGAGAAATCCTGGAAACAATTCTCGACAAGGGGACGTCGAAGGCAATCTGGGAATCAATGCGACAGAAGTATCAAGGATCCACAAAGGTGAAAAGGGCACATCTTCAAGCATTAAGAAAGGAGTTTGAGTTGCTTGCCATGAGAGAAGGAGAGAAGGTGGACAGCTTCTTGGGAAGAACTCTGTCTGTAGTGAACAAAATGAAATCAAATGGTGAAGTGATGGAGCAGAGTACAGTGGTTGGTAAAATACTTAAATCATTGACATCCAAATTTAATTATGTTGTTTGTTCAATAGAGGAGTCAAGTGATTTAAGTACCTTAAGCATTGATGAAGTGCATGGGAGTTTGTTGGTTCATGAACAAAGGATGCAGGGTCCCAGGCAGAAGAACAAGTGTTGCAAATAACCCTGGATGATAGGTCAGGCAGAGGTCTGTTCAAAGGCGGACGAGGTCGAGGAAGAGGAAGACATCCTTTAAACAGAGCAGTTGTTGAGTGCTTTAAGTGTCATAAGCTGGGACACTTTTCAGTATGAGTGTCCCGACTGGGAAAAGAAAGCAAACTACGCCGAGTTGGTGGAAGAAGATGAGCTCTTGCTGATGTCCTATGTGGAGTTGCATCAAACCAAGCGAGACGAGGTATGGTTTCTCGACTCCGGGTGCAGCAATCACATGACAGGGAACAAAGAATGGTTCTCAGAGTTGGAAGAAGGCTTTCGTCGAACCGTGAAACTTGGAAATGATATGCGAATGGCGGTTGTAGCAAAATGAAGCATAAGGGTGCAGGTGAATGGTATCACTCAGGTAAATCAGATGTCTATTTTGTTCCTAAGCTTAAAAACAATTTGCTTAGCATAGTACAACTCCAAGAAAAGGGGTTAGCAATTTTGATTCAGGAAGGAACTTGCAAAGTATTTCATCCTAAGAGAGGATTAATCATGCATACTGATATGAGTGGGAATAGAATGTTCTATTTGCTAGCAGCTAAGGCATCAAAAGATTCCATGTGTTTACAAGTTGAGGTAGTGTCCAAGAAAGAGGCTCATTTGTGGCATTGTCGTTTTGGGCACCTTAATCACAAAGGGCTCAGAACACTTTCCTACAATTAAAGGGCTCAGAACACTTTCCTACAAGAAGATGGTGGCTGGTTTACCCTATTTAAAGTCCCAAAGGAGATATGCACTACCTGCTTAACCGGAAAGCAACACAGAGAGCCGATACCACGGAGGAATTTGTGGAGGGCTTCAAAGCAACTTCAGTTAGTGCATGCTGATATACTTGGTCCTATCAAACCGGCTTCAAACAGTGACAAGAGGTACATCTTAAGTTTTATCGATGATTTTACTCGTAAAACATGGGTTTATTTCTTACATGAGAAATAAGAAGCATTTGTCACTTTACAAATTTCAAGATTTGCGTCGAAAAAGAAATTGGTGCATACATTACTTGTTTAAGAAACAGATAGGGGTGGTGAGTTCACCTCAAATGAGTTTGCAGAGTTTTGTAAGGTTCAAGGCATTAGACGGCAGTTGACAGCGGCATACGCTCCTCAGCAGAACGGAGTTGCCGAAAGGAAGAACAGGACAATCATGAATGCAGTGAGGGCCATGTTGCATGAAAGACAAGTTCCTAAAGTTTTTTGGCCTGAGGCGACAAGGTGGTGTGTGCATGTGCAGAATAGAAGTCCAACTGCAGCCGTAGAAAATAAAACCCCAGAAGAAAAATGAAGCGGTATGAAGCCTACGGTGGACTACTTTAGAATTTTTGGATGTGTGGCTCATGCTCATGTACCAGACCAAAAGAGAAGCAAGTTGGATGATAAGAGCAGAAAATGTGTATTTTTGGGTGTTAGCGATGAATCTAAAGCTTACAGATTGTTTGATCCAGTCACAAAGAAGATCATTGTGAGCAGAGATGTGTATTTGAAGAAGAAAAAGGTTGGGACTGGGGCAGAACTGAAGAAGAGTGCAAGCTGATGTCCTAGTGTGGGGAGATGACACAGACAAAGACGAAGAACAAGAGACCGAGCAGAATGACGAAGAGGACAACGATGAAATGCAAGAGACTGGGCAGAATGATGAAGAAGGTGGTAATGGTGTCAACCACAACACTTCCGTAGCAGCTCAAGTGAGACTGATTCACCTCGACTGCGCCAAATGATATTTTTCAGGAGGCTCTAGTTGAAGGGAGGGGTGCCAGAAATAGACGAGAACCGGCTTGGTTGGTAGATTATGAAACAGGGGCATGGGTGTCTGAAGAAGAAGAAGACTTACATGTAGTGATGATGATGACTGACGGTGAACGTGATCCTTTTCTTTTCGAGGAAGCAATCAAAAAGCAAGAATTGGAGACAAGCAATGGCTGTGGAGATAAATGCTATAGAAAGAACAAGACCGGGAACTAACAGATTTACCGAAAGGAGTCAAGCCTATCGGAGTTAAGTGGGTTTACAAAACCAAAACTTAATGAAAGTGGGGAGGTGGAGAAGTTCAAAAGCAAGATTGGTGGCAAAGGGTATGCACAACGATATGGAGTAGATTATACAGAAGTATTTGCACCGGTGGCAAGACTTGATAATGTGCGTGTGATACTTGCCTTGGCAGCTCAGTGTGCTTGGGAAGTGTTTCAGCTTGACGTGAAAAACGCTTTTCTTAACAGAGAGCTCAATGAAGAAGTGTTCGTCCAGCAGCCAGAGGGATTTGTTAAGAAAGGTGAAGAAGACAAAGTTTATAGGCTGAAAAAGGCATTATATGGCCTTAAACAGGCTCCAAGGCATGGTACAGTAAAGATTGAGGCGTATTTTGCACGAGAAGGTTTTGAAAAATGTTCCAATGAGTACACTCTCTTCACCAAGTCAAGGGAGGTAACATGTTGATAGTTAGTCTTTATGTTGATGACTTAATCTTTACTGAAAATAATAGAAGTATGTGTGATGAGTTTAAAAACTCGATGATGTTAGAATTTGACATGTCGAATTTGGGAAGGATACGGCATTTTCTCGGGGTAGAAGTCATACCAGAGTGCGGCTGGAATTTTTATCTGCCAAAGGAGATATGCTCGAGAAGTTCTAGCAAGGTTTGGCATGGAGAACAGCAATCCAGTGAATAATCTATAGTTCAGGGACAAGATTATCAAAAGACGAAGCTGACACTGGGAGTTGATGCTACTATGTTCAAACAAGCAGTTGGGAGTCTTATGTATCTCATTGTAACTCGACCAGGATTTGATGTATGGAGTGGGAGTTTGATTAGCAAGTTCATGGCAAGTCCAAGTTGTCGCATTGGGGCTGGCACGCGACGAGAATTTTCAGGTATCTAAAGGGGACTACTGAGTTTTGGTGTGGTTCTACAAGAAGGGGAGAAAGTAACACATGTCTCATAGCGTACACGGATAGTGATTATGCTGGGGATTTGGATGATTCGAAGAATGCACCATCTTGGTTCTAATTCCTGATGGGGTCTGGAGCTATCTCATGGTTTCAAAAAAAGCAACCAGTAGTGAGTCAATCCACTTACAGAAGCTGAATACATTGCAGCTGCTTTGTGGGCTTGCCAATGCATATTGCTTAGAAGAATTTTGGATCACTTGGAGCCTGAGAAAAGGGTGGTACAAGTACTTCATTGTGACAACAGTTCTACCATTCAGTTGTCCAAACATCCCGTCTTCCATGGCAAAAGTAAACATATTGGAGTACGATTTCATTTCCTTAGAGATTTGGTAAATGACGGAGTTTGTGAAGTTGAGTTTTTGTAGCTCCGAGAATCAAGTTGCAGACATAATGACCAAACCCCTAAGGCTAGAACAGTTCGAGAAGCTCCGTGGCATGCTTGGAATGATTGAGGCTGCTGAAGTAAGCTAAATGCAGATGCATTAGCTTAAGGGGGGAATGATAGTAACGTGTGTTAGTGTGTTAATAAGCCCCTAGTCTCCCGTGAAGTCCTATTCCTTTGGGAAGATAAAAGTATTAGTTTTGTTATTCAACTAGATTACTATGTTGTAGGCGTAAGTATCGTAGGTCAGTTATTGCTTTGGGTTTCTTTTGTAATGGCTATAAAAGCCACCAGTTTAAGTCAGTTCTAAATACACTTTTCCTTCCTACTATTTCTTTGTGTGATTAGTATCTTTGATTACCAACAGAAATACCCTAATTAAGCCGAAAACTACTTTGAAGCTCGTAAACTCAAGAAACAAAACCATGGGTTTGATTCGAGAAACAAAAATTTGAAGTTGGGGGGTCTTTACCGAGCGACCTTCAGAGTCGTCATCAACACAGCCAGAGTCGACGAGAATCTCACCAATGGCATCGAAGGCGCCTTCTCCTTCGTCTCCGAAATCGAAATCTTCGTCCCGCAAGAACGTTGATTATGTAATCCATGATTGGCTGTCGACATCTTCAGCTCTATGGGCCTAGCACGTCGAACACGACGTTGCTCGCAATATCAACCATCGTTGCGAGGTTGAAATGAGAGCAGATTTGGGGTTTTGGGTTTCAAGTGAGAGGGGTTTTGGTGGCGAACAGTGAGCTCTCTTATAGGCTGCTCCCCTGGTGAAAATGGGAGAGAATCCCGAGGGGGATGGGCGGTCCCCTCTCTCCCTTCCTGGCTGATTTCCTCGCCCACTTCCTCGCCATTTTAGAATTTCTGTTTAGCATATTGCTAAACATGCTAAATACTATATTGTGTTGCGGTGAAGATTTTAATTGTTAAAGTAAAATAAATGCTAGGAAAATCATGTTCGTAAAAGTAAAACAAAAATGTTAAGAAATCATGTTTTTTGCAACCATGTTTATAATCAGGTGACATGACGTGATTTCAAAAGAATGATCCCCAAAGATTTTATGTGTATCTCAATGTTAAAACTCCTCTAACAATGCCACATCATTCTGATTGTAAAACATGACTATAAAACCTGATTCCCTAGTCTCACTCTAAGTAAAATAATTAAACGAGGAAGTAATGGTTGTACGTGTGAACGTATAGTTGAGGGCGAACATTACACCATGAAGCGAAGGCAACCAATATGCTCAGTTACATTACTAGTTTGAAGAATTTGGAGGCAGAGACATGCTCAAGCAGACAACTCTTTGCATTCAGCAAAAAGCTACTGCGTTTAGTTCAGTCCTGCCTGTAAAACCTACTTGATAAACAGAAAAAACTATTGACAATCTATAGGTATAGAATTGCTAATTGCATTGAACTGATAACAAAACCAACAGATAACTTGAACTGCAAAATACAATAGTCAAAAAAGGGGCTCACCCTTGTCTGGAGTACCATCGCCAGCAGAAAAGAGAGCAAGAACCAAAACAGACAAGCCTGCTCTTTTTTTTTGGCTTTCTGGTGGTTTCTTTGTTCTTCCTCAACTACTGAGGTCATTATAATGTTACAAGAGAATTCCTCATCTTCTATCTAATACCTATCCTCTCTCCTTTCAGAAGTTAAAGAATCTAGAATAGACTTTTTATAGTTCATCGTGTGAGTCATCATCTTCTCCTTCTCCTTCTGATCCAGCCCCTGGAGCACCACCAGATTCTGATAGACAGCGGTGATGATCGGATTGCATACTGCTTCGACTTCCCTTCAGCTTCTCATCATAGTCATCCTTTTCAGCGCTCTGGTTCTCGTCGAGCCACTCTAGAGTCTCCTTCACAGCAGCTTCAATCTTCTCCTTCTCTTCAGATTCCAGCTTGTCTGCAAGCTTATCCTTGTCGTTGATCTGGTTCTTCATGTTGTAGATGTAGGTTTCCAAGCTGTTGCGAGCATCAATCTTCTCCTTGACCTTCTTGTCCTCCTCTGCAAACTCTCAGCTTCACGAACCATACGCTCAATTTCTTCCTGGCTCAAACGACCCTTGTCGTTTGTTATGGTGATCTTCTCAGCCTTTCCAGTGCCCTTGTCTTCAGCCTTGACATTCAAGATACCATTGGCATCAACTTCGAATGTGACTTCAATCTGAGGGGTTCCCCTGTTCAAACAAATAGATTGTTAGTGCTTTTTAACAATGCGAAGTAGGAAATTTCCGAGAGAAAGCTAGTTATACAGATCCCAAGAGAGACCAAATACAAACCTTGGAGCTGGAGGAATTCCAGAAAGATCGAACTTTCCAAGCTCCCTACAGTCCTTGGTAAGACTCCTTTCACCTTCGAAAACCTAAAGACCCACATAGATTGTCAACATCAGAGATCGCTTGGAGGCAAAAACATTATTCATCCAAGACAAGGGATACGATTGCAATGTACAAAAAATATATATATACCTGAATGGAAACAGTGGTTTGCTGATCTGGTAAGTTGTGAATACTTGTGATTTCTTGGTTGGAATGACAGTGTTTCTTGGAATCAACTTGGTCATCACACCTCCAACAGTTTCAATACCAAGGGTAAAGTGGTGCCACATCCAGTAGAAGGATATCTGCAAAAATACAAAATTATAAGTTATGTGAAGAAAAAAATGAAGTTCATAGATAATTCTAACTACACATAGGGGAAAAATCATTCCTACAAGGCTATTGGAAGCCAAGTAAGATGAATACAGCTGCATGGGAGATATACCTTTGGTTTCATCACCACCCTCTCCACTCAAAATGCCTCCTTGTACAGCAGCACCATAAGCAACAGCCTCATCAGGGTTCACACCCTTGTTTGGCTCCTTTCCATCAAAATAATCCTTGAGAAGCTGTTGAACCTTGGGAATCCTGGTGCTTCCTCCTACAAGAACAATCTCATCAATCTGACTCTTTTGCAAACCGGCATCCTCCATTGCCTTCTTCACTGGTCCCATTGTCTTTCTGAAGAGGTCATTGTTCAATTCTTCAAATCTTGCTCGGGTAAGTGGTTCGGAGAAATCCAATCCATCGTAGATGGACTCAATCTCCACGCGGACCTGGTGCTGGTTACTCAAGGCTCTCTTGGCACGCTCACACTCCCTTCTTAGTTTCCCAAGAGCTCTGTTGTCCTTACTGATGTCCTTTCCGTGCTTCTTCTTGATCAATTTGATGAAGTACTCCATGACTCTCTGATCGAAATCCTCACCTGTACAAGAATAAGAGTTTCCATAATTAGTACTTGCTACTAAACATTCCACCACGAAACAGTGTGGACAATGCACTACTAAGGTTAAGAAAGAACCAAAGGGTATTACCTCCCAAATGAGTGTCTCCATTTGTGGCAAGAACTTCAAAAACACCATTATCAATGGTCAAGATACTAACATCAAAGGTACCACCACCAAGATCGAAAACGAGGATGTTCTTCTCCCCACCCTTCTTGTCCAAACCGTAGGCAATAGCTGCGGCAGTTGGCTCATTGATTATCCTAGCAACATTCATCCCAGCAATTACACCAGCATCTTTGTGGCTTGCCTCTGGCGTCATTGAAGTAGGCTGTATAGTGTAAGCATGAAAGTCAATGATCCATCACATAATTTACACATTGACGAAAATAATACCCAAATAACTAGCAGAATGACATGGTACAATTCCCTTTACCTGGTACAGTACAACAGCATCCTTGATTTTCTTCCCAAGGAATGCTTCTGCTGTCTCCTTCATCTTGGTAAGAATCATAGCGCTAATCTCCTCAGGACTGAAGGACCTTGCTCTCCCCATCCTTCATCTTGATTTGAATGTAAGGCTTTCCATCCTTGTTCACTATCTGGTATGGTACAAGCTTCATGTCCCTCTGGACCTCTTTTATCGGCAAACCTAATAGAAAAAGGATTAATAATCGGTGACTTGACCAATATATTTCAAATAGATTAGCATAAACATCAGTAAAAACATTTTTTTACTAAGAAAAGATTCCTCTTACTTTCTTCCAATAAGCCTTTTGACATCAAAGACGGTCCTCTCAGCATTGGCTGCTGCCTGATTTTTTGCAGCCTCACCGATGAGTCTCTCTCCATCAGTGAATGCTACCCATGAAGGGGTAATACGGTTTCCTTGGTCGTTGGCTATGATCTCAACATGGCCATTCTTGTAAACACCAACACAAGAATAGGTGGTACCAAGATCAATACCAATGACTGTCCCCAACTTGGTAGCCTCCTCCTTGGCAATTGCAAAAGCAGATAAACATCCTACACATCAATTTCCACAATGTTAATTAATACCTCTTGTTATACAAATTTTGTAACATTACTGTACATTCAGTAGCAAATCAAAGGTCAAACAACTATTTCCATCAACAATTCCTTGAAGTTGTGATATGCAAATAAACACCCCCAAAACAGGTTCATCGGCCCATTGCATGCTTGCATTCATAACTCCCATGTGAATGGGAAAACTATTTTTTGGGCGTGAACCAGGTTTCTACATTCCATATCACAGGACATGATAGTCCCCAAAATTGGAATAGACCTAGCCACAGAACTGAGAATACCTCAAAATATGTCTCCAGTGAAATTTCAGACTGAACCAATTATAAGTCTTTCATAGCTATATTAAGCCTAACCGGGTGTCTCATGTTTGAATCTTGTTTTTAAATCTTAATTCTAGGATGGCTCAATGAGAGGAACATGTTACAAGTTTCGGACCTTCAGCTTAGTACACGAAAACGATCTTTGTTAACTACGACTGCTTCAGATACCCAGTCCAATTGTTAATTTTACTATTCAACTAGAGATGCAATTATTAGATTATCTAACCATCAGCCCGATCATACAAGCATATATTCAATAACCAGATCCAACTTCCTATAAATGTTACAAAAGACTGTTCTTTTGTGGTCCCTAATTGAAAACTTGAACGAACAAAAGCCAATATTTTTAACGAATTCAATCTGTGATTCAGAAATCAAATAAAACATTATCAATCAGATCTCCATTACTAATTCGATCTACAACATGCACATCTCTACTATCTCTACTACTAACACTTACGTAAACTAATTCACTCAAATTCAACAGATCTACTCACGTAAACCAATTCTCTTATAAACTAATCCAAATTTGCGGCCTAAAAAGCTATAGATTGATCTAAACAACAATTACGACGATCAAGCATGGAAGTTTAGTTAATCAGATCTACTACATTAAAAAAAAAGCTAGAACAAACTTAAGATCTACTACAATTTCAACGAAGAAATCTCAGATCAAGAAAACGTACCGACGAGAACGATCGCTAACACGATCAACGAAGAGCCACGTTTGCTCCCCATGGTGCTCCCTAGGGTTTTCTTCTTCTTCGATTTGGTTTTTAGTTTGTGAGATCGATTGAGAGAGGAGTTTATAAAGCTATTTTAAGTGAGAGTCGAGAGAGGAGAGGGAGACGAGTCATAGATGGTGACGTGGACCAATCAGATAGCGGGGGTGATGAAGTGGACCAATCGGAAGTGTTTCTGTTGTTGGGAGTGGACCAATTGGACGTGTGTGAGTATGGCTGGCCGGGATATGGGAATTCCAGATCTTGTACGTGTGAAAGTTTTTTTTTTTTTTTTTTTTAAAGGCGAGCAGGGTTTTTATATGATCTCAGGACCCATAAAAATGTTGTAAGCTGGGTTTGAATCCATGACTTACTGGTATCATCCGTCAAGCTCTAATCGTTGAGCTGTCATACCATTGACCTAATGGTACCATGACCCAGTGTGAAAGACTTTCTTTCATTCCGGATTTGAGACGTGTGAAGTTATTAAAGTAAAATCTTAATAAAATATAAATGATACTATTGGAGGAAAAGATATTGAAAACATTATGAAATACAATATCAATCATAAAAAGTATGATAAAATTGGTAAAAATGATATACTTACACTTAATGGTGTGCTACATAACACTAGCACAAGATTACAATTTGATATGACACTGATGTTGCCACACTAACTAATACAAGTTTTTTAGTACAATATTTGAGTCACTTATGACATCCAAATAACACTAAATAAATTAACCAATTTTAGTGTATTGAATAAATAGTCAAAAAAAAAAATGCACGGATTGAAGAATTTGGAAAAGAAAAGTAAGGCTATGGGAACCAAACCGGGTTTTGCAACTTGGCATCATCAAATGAGTTTTTTACAACGTTCAGATATACATAAACATTTGGGGATTTCATCATTTTTTCAAAATTACGTCACGTCACTTGATTGCAAAAACTTGATTTCATAGTATTTTTGGCAAAAGAAAATACTAAATAAGTGTCTTAATTATTTCATTAACCCAATTCCTGATTTAGGGAGCTTACAAATCAGAGGAGAAAAAATAGGTTCAAAGAATGGATGGTTTTAACTTCCAACGACCAACAACCGTTTTTTTTCCTACTATTTATAACACAAAGGAGGAGGAAGGAAAAAATTTCTCATTCTTTCCTTCCAATAGTCAATAGCATTTTGCATCAGAAGTTTCCTTCCTCTCAATCTCCTCCCAGACCATTGCCAACCTCCCTGGTGACAGCGGAAAATGGGGATGGCAATGGCTTACACCATCATAGCCACTGGGATCATGCTTATACTCACCTTGTCTCCATCACCAAAGAAGGATGTTGGTCGTCTAAAATTAACTAGGCGTCTAGGCAATGTGCTAAAGCTTGAACACGCATCATTTGACCCATTGGTTGCACAATGGGAGAGAGATGAAGAGGAAGGAGGATTTCCTGAAGAAATGTTTGACTGGAATACTCCGCCAAGTTGGGATGCTTATATTGCGTCGGACCCATTGGAGGATCCACATGAATATTTTAGCCAGGATGGAGAGGTTAATGTAACAAGGAGATTACAAATTTTGTTCCCTTTGATAGATAGATCGTCTAAAGACGATGTTATTAGTTTGGCAGAGTTAGAAGCTTGGAATGTATGGCAAGCACATGAACAAATGAAGTATAAGGCTTGGAAGGAAATAGAAGAATACGACAAAAATGGTGATTATGCTGTATCTTTCGCGGAGTATCTTCCTCATATTACCAACCAAAACATAGGTATAGCTTAAAAACATTGCTAATGTTATTATGAATTATCAGAGGAATACCACAAAAATACAAGAAAACAATATCATAAAACCAATTGTGCAGGCCTGTATTGTTAACCGAGAGATGACGTGAACTATGTTTCATGCAGACTGGTGGAAGCAAAATTTCTTATTGCTGATTCAGATGGCAATGGGCGTCTCAACTTCACTGAACTCATCGAGTAGGTTCAGTAAGAATCTCTATATTCATTGCCATGTTTGGTTTAATATGCTGAAAGAAACATTTTATTGCAGTTTCTTGCACCCTGGAGACAGTAGTAATGAAGAGCTTCAACTCTGGCTTCATAAAGATGAGATGAGGTAAAACTCAGCTTAAGCAACAGAGGGATACGATGATTTAAAACCCATATCTAATGGCTTTGGCTTTTAAAACTGGTTTCTTCTATGCTGATGATGGTGCTATTATTATGTGACATATAGAAAATTGGACCATGACATGGATGGCAAGATCAACTTTGCTGAATTTCGTGGTGAAGCTTATGATCTTTACAAGTTCTACTTTGAGTTCGAACACATTGGAAAAGAAGCACCAAATGCTGAGAAAGTATTTGCAGGGCTAGATCATAATGAAGACCGGTATTCTTCTTTTGATCTAATACTCTCATATCATAAAAAGTTTGAAGTCTTCCAGCTAAGCCGTTTTTCTATTAATTTGTAGATTACTGTCAGAAGAAGAAGCGAGACCTCTAATTCGCCAATTTAATGGTGGAGAAATTGCATACGCTAAATACTACGCTCAATATCTAATCCATCAGGTTACCTTTATATTGTATTGGAATATTATTTAACTAATTAAGTAGATTATGCATCTAACAAATTACTCGATTAACATGATCTAGGCCGATGACAATGAAGATGGGAAGCTTACACTACAGGAGATGCTCAATCATGCAGAGATTTTCTACAGTGTTGTAATTAAGGAAGGTGATTTTGATGATAAAGATGATTCACACAGTGACTTATAATTGATCTTAGGATCGTAGTTCAGGAATGTCATTATGTTGTCTTGGAATTTCTGTACAGTCATGGCGGCATTCCACAATGTAGTTTAACATGACAAATTAACCCCCTTGTCATGGGTTGGGGTCATAAAATAATAATCAAAGTTGCTTTTCCATGTTTGTGTTTTCATGTTATAAGGTGTTTTGCATGTAGGAGACGACCATAATATGCTTTTGACACAAGGCAACATATATAGAAGTAGGATACCTAGCTGGCCAGTTTCGAGCGTTATACCCCCTAAGTTTTTTGTTACACTAATTCAATTGTGTGTATGGGTGTTAATCGGCTCAATCGGTTTGAAATTGGATCAAAATTGAACTTGAGATTCGGTTTTCAATGCAGTTCGGTTCGGTTTTATAATTTTTCAAATAGAAATCCGTTACCAAATAGAATCGACCGATTCGGTTCAATTTTGGTTTTTCCTTTTTATATTCTATTTTTTCATCCTCTATCTTCTTCTTACTTAAACAATTCTACATTGTCGTTACCATACAGCTAGACCTAAACACAAAGATAAAAAAATTTCACACATACAGATTTCAAATAAAATTTGAACTTCAACAAGATTATATTATCCAAAACAAAAAAACAAGATTATACCAGTATTTCTATTATGATAAAAGATATTAACATTATTGCATTCTGATTAAACAAACTCCAATGACATACAATTCGACAAAACCCCCAATAGTGCTAATGCAAAGAAAATAAATCAAACAAAAAGAAAAACAGGCTTAGACACACGGTGCCCAACGAGTTCCCAAACCTCCACCCAACTTGGCCGCCAGAATTCAAGACTCGATTTAGCATGAGCTTCAAAGAGTCACCTTTTTCGGCCAATTTGATTCCTCTACAAAACCCTTGGTGGCACCAAGGATGGTGCCCGAGAGTTACATGCTGTCTTTGTAGTAGTTGATGTTTTTCGACCATGTGCAACATTATGCGGTGACTTCTTCCGCGAATAGGAACTCTGGCAATGTTATGAGGTTTTTGACATATATACAACAAGATGACCAAGATCACATGGTATCCAGTTGTTATAAAGCAATAGAAATTCCTTTCAACAACAGAGCCGAAGAAAGTCTCGAAACAAGCTCATTTACAAAATTATCAATAATGGATCTTAGCACACCAAGCTCACCTATAGCTATGATATCCATGGAGAACCTCTTTACTTCTCTAGTTGGATTCAATTTCTATATATTCACCTTAGCTAAATTAAATGGGGGTGGGTGGGTTGGGAATTAAGTTGGTGGGGTTGAGATTTGGGAATTAAATAGGAGTGGGTGGGGGTTGGGACTTGAGGTGGGAATTGGGTTGTTTGTGGTGAGGCTAAAAGTTAAAAAACAAATAAAAAAATTGATACAATTCGGTTCGATTTAATTGAGGCTGAAAAAAACTCAAACCAAAACCAAACCGAAGTAACTCGGTTCGGTTCGATTTTGGAAATTTGGTTTCGATTTTGGTTTTTCCGGCTCGATTCGTGTGGTGCGAAAGATGCATTATCAGGAAACTTTAAATATATGACAGTGATATAAGGGGGGTACTAAAGAATGAGCAAACAATATTAATCGAAACTTAAATATATAATATTATACCTCAAAATTGTTAAATAAAATAAGTTTAAATTCAGAGCTTATTCTCTTCCATTCACAATGAGGTATTTATAGCTAGGATCCTTAAACCGATTCCAAAATTTTAAAAAGTAAATCTACTTAGTGAAAATGCGGTTTTTTCTTTTTAAAGGCTTTTAAAGCGTGAGGAGTGCAACATGAGGACTTTTCAAGAATGTCACTCATCCTAGTACTACTCTCACCCAAGCACGCTTAACTACGGAGTTCTTATGAGATCCGGTGTATTAGTGTTGGTATGATCACACCCGTGAAGATGTGGTTCTATTGTACAAGAAGTTATAGAACAATAGTTATTTCTCATGTATTCTAAACTATCCGAAGTGATATAAAAGACAGTGTCGTACAAAAAAACACATTTTTGATTTGCTAATTGATCCAGACTTTGACTAGTATTCGGACACCAACTCCAATAACAATTATGGTCATACAAAGCAATCACAGGCATTATAGATCGTCAGAGCATGAAATTATAGTCCGAGACTTGCCTCACCTTCTTCAGAAGCATCTTCTTCTTAAGATTGGTGGCAATGACCTTCCCCAATTTGAACATACGGGTAAAGTGGAATTATAAAGAATATTTAAAAAAATGAAGTCACGGTCAATTGGGGGTAGAATAAAAAAATGTTCAACAATAGTTTTTGTATATAATTTTTCTAAATCGAGTTTAAACAAATAATTAAGTTGTATATATATATATATTTTTTACTTGGGGCTCTAGCTAAATTCCATGAAAAAAAAAACTTTATTGTATCAATAATGCAATAGAAAAAAGTAGTTGAACAAACACAAAATGCAAAATCCTAAATTAACGGTGCAAAATATGGGTTTGCTAGTAATTCACGGGGAATTGCATTTAGGGGGTGGGCATCTCATTCCGCGATTCCGATCTCGTCTCGTCCCGATCTAGAATGGGATGGGATGAAGATTTTTAATCCTGCCAATCCCGTCTCGTCCCATATTGATTTTGTAATATTTATTATTAATAATTTTAATATTTATTTTAGAACTGTAATTGTTTTGATGCCCATATAAAGTTTGGGCATAATGTTACAAGTTGTGTACTATTGTATTATAGAATGAAGTTTATTATATTACATGTTGTATTGCTAAACTAAATCATAACGAAGTTTATTAAGTTATATGTTGTGTATTATGTTTGTGAATGAAGTCATACTGAATCAATGAAGTGTGAATGAAGTCATAATGAAGTTTATGTTACATATTGTGAATGAAATCTATGTTTATGTTACAGATTGTGAATGAAGTTTATGTTATAGATTGTAAATGAAGTCTATGTTTTTTATGTTACACATTACTATGTTTATTATGCTAGAAATTGTGTTTATTATGTTTTGTTGAAATATGTTATTATGTTACATGTTGTAATATGTTACAGATTATGTTTATTATGTTATAAATTGTCAAAATAATTTATCAACAGACCAGCGATCTTGTCCCGTCCCGAACTCGTTTGGGACGATATGAGGTCTATCCCGAATGAACGAGATGGAAGAGGATGAGTTTATCCCGTCCCATGCCCACTCCTAATTGCACTAAGTACCTATGGAAGCATTTGAGGAACGGAGAGAGAAAGATGAGCAAATAATACATGCAAACAAGACTTTTTTTTGACAAAAGAGGTGGTATTTCCCTGATTGGGGTTAAGGGTGTGCACGGTTCGGTTTAGCCCGGCTTCGAAGAGATATCACCAACCAAACCAACATCCTCGGTTTTTAAATTACCTTAACTGGTGAAAGAAAATATGAACTACGAGCAAACAACTTGTAAATTTGATGTGTCAAAGCAAAAGGGAGTTGGATCTAATTTGCAGGAAACAAAATGTGACAAAAACACCGCTAGATCTGAAATTTAGAAGTCAAATAGATGAAACTTGCTAAAACCTAACTGGAGTTCTAGGGAGAACATGAGCTAGAACAATTCTTAAGAGCTAGGCCTCTAGCGCCAGGGGAACCTCAGAAACGTGATGAAGATAAAGAAAATAGATGAAAATGAATAATAATAATAATAATAAAATAACAATAACAAACAGATAAAGAAAATAGGATAATGAAGGTTCTTAAAGCTCCCCTGGCGCTGATCTGGCGTTAGGGTCTGACTCTCAAGAATTGTTGCAAGAGCTAAGAGCCTCTCCATGGAGGCTTTCCAAATTTGATAAAATAGCATAAACTAAAGTCCTCTTTGCCTCTATAGGGATTTTGGCATTTGCTCTCCAAAAAACTATTTAAACCGCTCATTAAATTTATATTATATGGTGGGTCCATAGCTTAAAGTTATTTGAAATGTAAAAAATTAGAGTATGCTCTGTGTCGTTGGCACTCCATGTAATTTTAGTTTTGCTAAATGTTTTGTATTGAACACCTCTTTCACTATCCTCATTTTGGCTCTGAATCAATATTGAAGTGTAAGTTTATTTTAAGGTAAATATATATTATAAATTTTAGAGTTAGACTCAGTTAAATTTTAATTAGTTGGGAAAAAAAATTTAAACATTGAGAATGAGTTCTCCCCCAATCTTTGAATTCACCAAAATATGAAGTTTAGAGTTTTTGTTTAAATGTGCATTAAGATGCCCGACTCATTTTTTTCTGGTATAATCGAGCCGTCTCATTGTTTTGAAAATTATTAAAAACGTAAAATACTTTATATGTTTTTAAATTATAGAATATATATATTTTTAAAATTTAGCGCTCGTGTTGATCATTGATGTCGTTGGAAAGATTTTTAAAAATGCATTTCAACAATATTAACTTTATCAAAATCCAACAACAATGTAAATAATTGTGATAATTTTTCATTTTGCTAAAAGTAAAACACAATATTTTTTCTCTCTGCCACATGTACATTTCACCAACGTTTTTCAAAAGTTTTTCATTATTTTTGCCCTTTTACATGTTTTATATTTACAAATATACTATTATGAAAAATAAATCTCAACCCTCAAATTCAATACATGTCCCAACTTTTAATCATAACCATCTTTTATCTCTAATTCATTCGATTTGACTTTATCCTAGTTAACCATAAATAGTAAAACACCCTCCTAAATTGTAATATAGATTACTGAAACCTACAAAATAAACAAAAATTTAGGAAGGCAAAATGACTAACTACATTTAAATATAAAAAAAAATCCTTAGAGGCTCCCCGTACCATATACAATAGAAGTTATAAGTTAAGAGCAAATCTACATGGCGAGGAAACGAGCAAGGGGAAGGAGGTGGTGGGGCGGGTGGGAAACCGTTCACCCCTCTCGAGATGTGTGCCATTAATTTTTGCACACACACTCAGAGGGGGGTGAACGGTCCTCCCCCTCCACCTCCCTCCCCTCGCTGTTTCCTCGCCATTTAGAATTTCTGTATAAGTTAAATGTAAAAACACACAGTAAAGTTATTTTTTATTTTTTTCAAGTTATGAAATTTCAATCATGGGAAAGAGATTGTTGGTGAGCGTCGACCTCCTGTCACAAGTACACATTGTCGACGTATTCATGCCACAAGCTTTGGTTGGTGAGCGTCGACATAGTCCATGCCACAAGATTTTGTTGGTGAGCGTCGACGACCTGTCACATAATCATTCCAACGGCACGGCTATACACTAATTTATCAATCGAAAATAACTGTACAGATTATGACATCAATCAGAACAAAAATATCGCAAAAATAATATATAAATTTTTGTACCTTCCCATGGACAGTGAGCTTGAGTTTTAGCTTGGCCATGTGAGCCCATCACTTTCAACATTTTTCCGTTTTTCTTGTTTATTTATTTATTATATTCGCGCCTTCTCTGCAACTCTGTAAGAACAAATTCGAAACCCTAGTTTTCATTCCACTCACTCTCCGTTTCGTCACCAATGTCGATCACTTATCCATCTCTGTCAAATCTCTCAAGCCCCAGATCGAAAAAACCCACTCGAATGGTTCAATTTCCTCTCTCTTTAAGATCCAATTCGACCCTCAAAAATCGATCTTTCCCTCGTTTCACCATCTCATCACACCTCAACTCATCAAATTCGAGCAAACCCCACGAACCCAATCACGATAACGAGCTATTCCACAAGCTGCCGCAGCCACGGAGGCGGAAAGGGAAAGGGAAAGGGGCGCCTGTGTTTGTCACTCTTCCAGTTGATGTGTTGGACTCTGCAGGGGAGATGAAGAGAAAGAAATCGATGACATTTTCTATGCTGGCTCTTGCAGTGGCTGGGATCGAAGGAATAGTGATGGAGCTGTGGTGGGGATTGGTTGAGAAGGAGCCTGAGAAGTATAACTGGCGTGGGTATTTGGATGTTGTGAAATTAGCGCAGACTTTTGGGTTGAAGATCCGAGCTGTTATGGCGTTTCATGAATTTGGGGTTCCTGGAGATGCTTGTTGGTAAGTGTTTTATTTTGATATTTTCACAATGTGGTTTCTTGCATTTATTGATTTTTGTATATATTCATGGATATAGCCAAATTTTTTATAAGTGACGAATATTGATTTCGATTGGCTAGGCTATATTTGTAGTTGTTAGTTCAATTGTATATTACTATCTTATTGATAGAACTAAAGAGTAAATTAAAATATACGAAACAGTAAATCGAAATAAATGAAGCAATAATTAATATAAACGAAAAAGAATCGAAGTAACTATGATAAAAGCTAATTGAAAATAAATGATCAAATAACTATTCTTTCAATCATTAATCAAGAGTCACTTGCCTTATTTATAATATCCCTAACTTTTTTGGCAAACTAATGAATCTAACCCTAATTGGCTAATAATGCCCTAAGTACTATTTTGGGTTCTTACGTAATAGGTCCAATTATAATTAATATTGCTAAATTAACTCTTAATACTGCTTACGTCAACCTTCCCGAGTTGAAAAAGCTCGTCCTCGAGCTTGAAGTCGAAGAAGGCCAATGAACACAAGCAACCGGTGATGGAACACAAGATGCACGAGAAGTAATCTACAATGAAACTTGTCACGATATACACTTGCTAAAAACAAAAAAACCAAGTTAGAAATGGAGCAAGGTGACTTAAATAACTGGAAGTTGTAATAAACACTGCTGATAAAACTCTTGTGCATAAGCTCATGCCACATAATATTCGCAAAATGGGTTGATATAACCATTGTCACTAGTTGTGTCTGCCGTTGTAGTAACATCCTCTTTTTGCTCAAAGACGGGAAAAAAATTGCAGAAGTCAAATGGCCCACATTTCGGAAATCAATTAGACATATACTAAATAAAAAATAATAAGATAGTTATTTCAAAAAAAAGGAAAGAAAAATAAAATAAGAACACAATTAGCCTTATTTTAAAAAAAATCACCCAGGCCGCCTAGACCCGCACAGACCCGCCTAGACCGCCCAGAACCCGCCCAACCATTAATCTAGGCAGTTTTCTACCTTCTATTGCATAGGCCGATTTTTAGAACACTGAGAAGGAGGTTTCTGCAATATTTAGGAAGTTTTCTGAAATTACTAGATAGTTCAAGGAGGTACATGGAAATTCTGAAATAGTGTGATTAATAATGTCGATGAACAAGACCTATGATTTGTGTCAACTTTGAATATTTTTTTTCAACAATCTTCAATCAAACTTTTTTTTTCCCTTTAATCTTCTTCAAATCGAACCAAGTAACTAAAACCATTTTGGCTCTATTACCAATTGATAGAACTAAGGAATAAATTGAAATAAACGAAACAGGAAATTGAAATAAACGAAGCAATAATCGAACTAAACGAACAATGAAGAATCTCTTGCCTTATTTGTAATAACTCTAACTTCTTTGGCAAGTTAAGTAACCCAACCATAATTGGCTAATAATGCCCTAACTACAATTTGGGCTCTTACTTAATAGGCCAAATTACAATTAATATTAATATTGCTAAACTAACCCCTAATATTGCTTACATCACTTATTTTTGACAAATGTTTGTTCAATGATGGTTACGAATTGTGATCACTATAATGGAGATCATGGGTTATCAAGAACGAATTTTTCTCTGTTGGCCGAGTTTGAGAAGTTGTTTGTGCAGATAACTTGGGATGTTGTTTAATTTTTTAGGGGGGGGGGGGGGTGTTTTGGAAGTAATTCTATGACATATGATAATAAGTTGATTTCTAAGGCTCTAGTCCTTGATCAGGGCCTCCGCCAAGGCTCTAAAGACTATTTTTTTTAAAGTGCTTCACCTCATCATTAGAGCACTGCGGAGCCAACTAGGTAAGGTGGAGGTTACCACCTTAAAATCTCCACCTTTTAGAAAAAGGGGCTCCGTGCAGCAGCGCCTCGCCTTGCCTAGGCTCTAGTGACAGACCTTGGCGCCTCACACCTTGCCTCGCCCCTAACAACACAGGTTGGGGTGGGGGATAATTTAGGTATTTGAAATTTGAAGAGAAAAATGGTGGCTCTAGTAATGATTTGATGAAGAACGTTTGGCGGTAGTAGTGGTGGTTTCATGAAAGTGAAGAACAATGGTGGTTTGATGTATTTTGAGAGAGCTGGGGTGACAAAAAATGGGATGTTTGATGAATAGAAGCTGGAGTTATGGTGGTCCGGTTAGTAAGAAGGGATGATGATGATAGTGGTGATTTAACAAGAGATGAGGGCTGTCCAGCGATGATTTGATGAGAAAAGAGGCTGTTTTGGTAGTATTCGTGTGTTGAAAGATTATGAAGAAATGTGATGGTAATGGTGGAGGCTTATTTATTCTTGTAATTTACTTCATTTTATTAATTCCTTAGGAGGGTTGTAGATGTAGGAACGAAGGGAACTCAATTGAAGCTTCATCTAAAAGGCTACATGGACTACTGAACCTCCTTCGCATATCATGAGTTGTATAACTTATTAAGAAGGATTATTTTGGTTTATCCAAATCGAAGAACCCGGGATTGTCAGATTTATGAACACCGTCGTCATTATTTGAGAGATTAAGAGTTTTACCATTAAACCTTTATCGATTTGGGCCAAGATTCATAAGCTATTATAACAGGATCAATATCAGTTCTTTTATTTATTTGTTAACATCAAAATGAGAGCTAAATAGAAGACCAAAGATCGTTAATCGGTTCTATTTTCTTGTAGAAGTAACCACAATTATTTATTTATTTATTTATTTTTGCTGTTATTGTAATTGATTACGCCAACAAAATTAACTAAAATACCTTCAGTAGTTTGATTAAGCCTCTTAGGCCCCACCTTAGTTTTGATCTGATTTTATTTGTTTATCTATTTATTTATTTATTCTTGTGGTAAGAAACCTAGCTTTCTAAAAACGTAGCCAAGTCAATATTACAACTTACTCAGCCAAGTATCTGGGACATCACACTATTACCATATACATAAGCATCAAGTAGCTAGTGAATGAGATGAATGGGCTACTATTTTTACACACTGGTATAAAAAGAGATTGAATAAATCAAAACATCGAGAGCAAGCTTAAAATTGGCCTAGAGGAGGTTATGTTGCCAATTGATGTTCTGCTGACAGCTGATCCTCGTACAGCTTGAGCTATGCCCATTGAGTTTTAATTTTATGTCAGATTTTGGATGTCAAATTGGTCACTTCTCTGCCTATGTTTTATGTAATAACAGGTATTGATATAGACCCATGCTGTGTTCATGAGTTGATTTTTGATTGGTCATTTACTCTTAAGCATGTATTAATTTGTCTCAAATACAGTCTTCATTGTTTCTCTACAAACATTGTATTATGTTTGAATGGAATTGAAACTTGTCCTCTTGTGTTGTACTGAAGGATTCCTCTTCCATATTGGGTTCGTAAAGAAATGGTCAGAGATCCAGATTTAGCATATGCAGACAGGTTTGACAGGAGGAGCATGGAATATATTTCCTTAGGGTGTGATACCATACCTGTTTTGAACGGTCGATCACCTATCCAGGCCTATTCTGACTTTATGAGAAGTTTCAAGGACACATTTGAAAACTTCCTTGGGTATTTAATAACTGTAAGATGTTGCTAAAGTTTATTTGTTTACTTTTTTAATCAAAATCCAAGTTTATTTGTATGTTGGATTTTTTAATTTTTTAATTTTAATTTTTTATTTTTTGTAGCCTGAATAATCATTTCGTTTTGTAGGGGATTCAAGTGGGTATGGGCCCTGCAGGTGAGCTGAGATACCCTTCATGCCCTTCTAAGAAACTGACTTCATCTTGGCGCTTTCGTGAACTCGGGGAGTTCCAGTGCTATGATAAGGTAAGTAGATAAGCCTCAACTGTTTCTGCGTGCTTATGTTCTTAAGCGTCTATTATAACCTTATTCCTTGTTTTATTTTCTTGGCTACCCAACTCAATTTGTTACTGTTTTGGCCTTTGACCACTTACCTCACCTACCTTTTGATTCAACAGTATATGCTTGCATCCCTTAATGCTTCTGCTGAAGAGATTGGGTTGCACAAGTGGGGAAAAGGCGGTCCCCCTGGTAATGGAAAACTGATACAGAATCCCGAAGAAGTGGAGTTTTTCAGGAGCCTTGGTTCTTGGAATACACCTCGCGGCGAGTTCTTTCTTGAGTGGTACTCTGGAATGTTGCTTCTGCATGGAGAGAGGCTATGCACAGCAGCGGAATCCATCTTTGGGGACACAGGAGTAAATATCTCTGCAAAATTAGCTGCACAGCACTGGCACTACGATACCAATTCTCATCCATCAGAGTTAACTGCTGGCTATTACAATACCTCAATCAGAGATGGGTATCTTCCCTTGGCCTGCATGTTTTCTAGGCACGGAGTGACATTGTGCTGTAGTTGCTTTGAAATGCATGACAAAGATGAGAAGCTGATCAGCCCACTCAGCAGTCCTGAAGGATGGTTGAGACGAGTACTGTTAGCTGCCAGAGCATGTGATCTACCTATTGATGGTGAAATTTCATCAGAGATGTCTGACGAGTCATTGAATCAGGTGTTAAAGACGTCAAAGTCTTATTCTGGTGGTCTTGATGAATCATCATTTACTTTTAATTTCGTTAGAATGAACCCAAACTTTTTTGGGCCTCAAAACTGGGTACGTGTTACGGAATTCGTGAAGCAGATGTCACCTGGAGGTAATTTTCAAGCCAGGCTAGAATTTGAAGGGAGTAAACCCTACACCAAATTAGCATTTTTCTAACAACTCCCAAAACAGTTACACTTTTGAGTTGTAACAGTCTACCAAACAATTTCAAGTTAGTCAAAAAAATTAAAAACATTTGCACAAAAAATGTTACAATAAATTGGATCACCACCATGAATAGTATCACTTATAGCACCATACTTTTTATGGTGATATAACTATTATATCACTTTGTTTGTGAAAATGTGTAAAATTATTTAGTGGATTGTTAAAGCTAAAAAATGTTACTGTTTTGGAGGTTATTACAAAAATGTCAATTTGTTGTAGTAAAACTAAGCAGCAATTCAGCGCTAGTGGCAGGGAAGTTTGGAGCAGCTCTCACATATTGCTGAAAAGCTCCATTATCTGTCCATCAACAGAAGCTTGTACATGTTAACCGAATAGCCAAGCTCATTTTTTTCAGTACAGCATTTTGTAACTTTAATGTAGTCTTTGCCTAATGAATTTGTAAAAATGCCTTCCTGATAATTTTCAGAAGAGGTTGGCTTTTTCTCAGTGTATACACCATTGACAAGTCCCTTAATATTATTATTGTTTCAGAATAGGTAGTCATGTACTTGATTCCAATTTCTATCATTTTGCTGAAATGGTTACTTTAGGGGACTGCCGAACTGACTGGGTAACATATTATGATCTTAAACAGCCGCATACTATTTTCTACCAGTTCTTTAGTTAGGATCAAGAGTGGACGTATTTTGCCACTATCCTCCCTGATTTTCGGCTAGCACCTGGTCTGATGGGCAGAACAAAGCTCGGACTGCCTGTCGAAGGAATTAGGCTTTTTTTTTTTAAATTGAAAACTTGTTTGATCCTCAGTTTTTCCAATTTTCCTTTTGCTGTGGAGCGTACAATCTATTTTAATTCTATGCAAAGCATTTATGTTTCTGTTTTATAACAAGATTCTGATTTGCTGATGAATAAATATTTCTTGTTACTCATATTTATACTGAACCATGCTTTTTTATTCCAGATACTCTTTTAAGTGGTAACGTCAACGGGAAGATCTTCATATCACAGCCTTCAAAGTCATCAATGATAGCTTCTTATTCTTTCACCTGTTCACAGGTATGCAAATCCATGCTACCATAATTCACTGTGGTATTGCTATCTTCTGTTAAAGCATGCATGGATCAAAATTTGCAAAGATTGGAAAGGAATAAGATGGTTTAACAAATGAAAGAGAGAAAGGAAGTGTGAAAGCATGGATTATTGAACTTGATTGAATGATCCTGTGTTGTGATAATCTGTCATATTTGCTTGTTGAATGACCCCCCAACCATCAATAAATAAATAAAATACGATTTCAAACTTTGGCACCATCACTTCAGCTTTTAGTAAGCCCACTGAGCATTATGTTTTAGAAAGAAAAATGATGACGACAAGCTAAGAAGTCAACTTAATTTAGAGAAAGTGGTCTTGTTGTCATGTTAATATTGTTACAGTGGTTGATCCGATCGAGTTTTATGGTAATAATGGTGGATGAGTTCCATCCTTTTTTCTGGAGTTTTACATGCAGTGGGGATATTAACTCCTTGCAACCATACATAAATGTTGAATACACAAAAAATGATGAAAAGTAATAAATAAAGAAAATAAAAAAAACAAGATAAAAGTAAAGCTACGTAGGATGGAAAACAAGAAGTTTAGACCACAGTGGTAGTCGACTATCGAGTGATCACCAGCCTATTCTGCTTCCTATAATCACTTACTACTGGAGTCTCCAACAGGCCGGTTATCTTTCAAAGCTAAACACTGTACTAAATAAAATAGTAAATACAAATGGTATACATAGCCTCGCGGTGAAGTAGGTCTATTCTAATTTTATTTTATTAGTGTGGTAAACTAAAGCATGTTTGTTTTCTAACAAGTACTAGATTATGTAAGAGTTACAAAACTTTTAGTGTTCCGGTTTCTAATTTCCTGGAAGATGTAGCTCTTAAGAATTGATTCTCTGAAGTTCTCTCAAAACAACCCTAATCCAATTCACACTTTGTGTGGACATAGACATGTAGATCCATATATAGATCCGCTGATCTCAACCCGCTCACCCACTCACTTATCCAAAGAAAAAGAAAAAAAAAAGGCTTTTCAGTACAACTTTTCGGACAACAAGTAGAAAGATGTATTCAGTGTTTTTTACCCAACCATACAGCATAATGACAATCCTAGGCTCTTAATGGGTTTTGTTTATTCTTATCCCGGCAGCATAGTATTATGTAGGTAAGTTTAGGAAATAATAGTTGGGTTCATCATTCAGCCACCTTATTTCTTCCCTATACAAAGCACCAAAGTTGCCAACATTTGGTCCCCTTGGGCATCATTAATTTTATCTTTGTCAATGAATAGTTGATATGTGTGAGATTAAAATATTTTTGCCTTCTCTAATGACTCCACTATGTCTCTCCTAATTATGTTTTTCAGGTCTTCGCGTTGATTACTTTGCCTTACTGCTGGCCTTCTCCAACACCCTTGATTTAGAAAGTGAAATCAAACAAGAAATGTTTTACTTCAACAGAGGCAACTTTCAAGGGTGTATATTTCATTGCCACCAGCATGAGGTATGCGCAAATGGTGCATGTTAGTGGGAGAACAATAATCCTTATATTGCCACCAGCATGAGCTAGGTTGAAAGTAGAGGCAAAAGTCAAATATGGGAAAGGTATGTAAACCCCACAAACCAAGCTGAAAATGGTGAGTTGGAGCCATGCAAAGGATTTTGTTGAAGAAATAAAAACAGTAAGTTTGGTTTCTTGGTGATGTAACATAAGTTAGTGCAGTTAGTTGACTTGTGCTGGTGGCCAATTGGATTGTATCCCATTGTCACCATCATCATTCTTAGATGGTTTTGAGTGGAATACAACATGACAAAACCTCCGATGGCCCATCCCTCCCACCCAAGGATGCACGGATACGGATATGTGGGTCGTGTCGAACCAACTTGGCAATTTTTTCAAAAATTTTGACTCAGGGACGCGTCGACACGTCATGCAATATTTTTAATAAGTCATAAATATAAATAACAATTTAATAAAGTGTCTTGAAAAAGATGATACTGTTACAAGAAAAAAATTAAAGTAGAGAAAAAGTATAGTAGAGAAGAAATAGAGGAGAGAAAAATAACAAGCAAAGATTAAAAAGAAGCGTAGACTACCTCTATGCTTTAGTGACTTTTTGCTTTATTTGTTTTAAATCGCAATTGAAATAGTCATTCACTTCAGATGGATCAACATCCATTATATTATGTGATTATTTGCAAACATCTAAAAGTAAAAAATGAAACAAAGTTGGTTTTCGAGTCTTGACTGTGTCCTGACCAAGTTTCGGGTGTATCGGAGGTGTGTCTGATCCGCTGACCACATAGACTACCTCTATGCTTTTAGTGGCTTTTTGCCTTATTTGTTTTAAATCGCAATTGAAATAGTCATTCACTTCAGATAGATCAACAACCATTATATTATGTGATTATTTGCAAAAATCTAAAAGTAAAAAATAAAACAAAGTTGGTTTTCGAGTCTTGTGACTGTGTCCTGACCAAGTTTCGGGTGTATTGGAGGCGTGTCTGACCCGCTGACCACATTGACCATGTGTTTGACACCTGCCGACACTTTGACCAAGTGTCTGACGCGTGTAGGAAGCATGTCGAGCGAATGTCATGTGTCGAATACGTGTCGGACACGATACGGCAAGTTTTCGAAAAGTTTGTGCTTCCTTTCTCCCACCCTATTAAGGATAAAAGGATGAACCTCACCCACACTCTTAAGCAACTATGGCTTCTGCAATGAAGACCTTCTTCTTCATCTTCCTTATACTCTTAGTTTACTCTTTTGCAGGTCAGAAAGTTCTTCATGGATGTAAACAAGTCTTAATATTTTTGTGCTCAAGTAATCTGACATGTTCTTCTTTGGCAGGCAATGTTGAAGGCTTTGAAGATCACACAAAGACCATTCTGCAAGTTCACAAGGTAATTTGGTTTCACTGATTTGTGCTCATTCATGGCGTGTTTCTCTTATCAGAGCAGGCCCTTCGGTGTAACCTAATATACATATGCATGTTTATCACTTGTGAGATCATGAGAGAAATTTATTTCATATCCCCAAATGATGATTTTGTTAATGGATCGCCCTGCAGAGTTTTACAGTTTGCATCTTAATTGCTTTGTTTTGAGAACAGTCTGATTACCCAAGCTGAAAACAATGCTCAGCTACTTAATCAGTTGTCATATTTTTCATATTGCACAAATTAAGAAAGTTGAAACAGAAAATACAGGAACATGCATGTGCTATATGGACACGAAACATTATGATTGCACTGAGGTTTAACTTTGCTAATTTACGTTGTATTCTGTTACATGAAGACGAGGAAGCTTAAGGTTCTTGATGTTGAGGTGGTGTATGACTATGGAGGTCCTAACAAAAAGCACGACCCAAGGACAGGGAAGCCTAGTGGTGGTGTCAAGAATCCTTGATTAATGAGTACTCTTTTTCGAGAACTATTTTGGAATAAAATTTTCTTATCAGACTTCGTATAAGGTAATTTTGTTGGGAGATTATCTTTCATGAATTTGATAAGGAATTATGTAAAGAAATAATTTTGTGATTATTGGGTGTATTAGAGAGTTTTGTCTAATGGTTGTAGTCCAATGAAGAGAAACTTTGATCTTGAAATATCAAGAAACTTACTTGTTGATCAGCAAATAAACCCCCACTTGTAATCAACAACCTCTCTCGATTTGTATATCTACTACAATAAAACAAAACTATGTGACATGCTCTTAAGCTCGAGATTTTTATTTAAGGTCTGTTTCATAGCCTAAAATTTTTGGTTGGAATCACTTTTCTTGTAAAATCTCATTTTCCGATGTTTGATTAGCCACATAAGTACATATAAACTTATGTCCCTCACTATTATAAGGGGAATTCATTAAAAAAAAAAATTTGGCAATTAGAAAACCCCTTTTATATTCTCCAACTCCTTCACGGACAACGTCTTCCACCTCCTTCATGCACAATGTCTTCTCCTCATTCGCGCAGAGTCTAAGATCTCTCCTCCTTCTGTCTTTCATCTCATCTCCCTACTCTGATCTTCCTCATCCCTCAAAAACTTCAAACCACCAAAAAAAAAAAAACCCCAAACAAGTTGGTTATGGATGCAATCAAGTGAGATATATTATGTTGGTGGTCAATGAAGATTGATCAGGGTCGCAATCAAGTGGATTTGGTCATGTTAAAATTTTTTTTTTGTGAAAAGATAAACATACCCTGTCGTGATTGTAAAACTAATGACTAGTTTGGTCATATATTTAAAAAAAATGGAAAAAGATGACCAACCCGATTACTATTTTTTAAACTTGCATTCCTGGTTTTGATCTAGTGTAAAAAATATTTGGTGAAAAGATCACCAAAGCCAATCATCTAGGTTTAAGATTGCATGAGCGGGTTTCGTCATGTTAAATTTTTTTTCTGTGAAAAGATGACAATACCCCGTCATGCGATTGTAAAACTAATGACTGATTTTGGTCATGCATAAACAAAAATTGTGAAAAGTATGACCAAACCCAATCACTTGTTTTAAACTCGCATTATTGTTTTGATCAAGTGTTAAAAAAATCGGTGAAAATATGACTAATTTCTTTTGGGTGAAATTTTTTCTTTCTCGGATCAATTTCTTTTGTTGGTCATTGTTGCATGAGATTATCTTAACAAAATATAGGTTAAGGAATAGAGGAATCACCACATGAAGTATTTGTGTGCTTTGTAATCAGAATGACGAGACTCTGGATCACTTGATGTTTCAGTGCAGATTCTCTAAATCTACTTGGATCAGTTTCTTATCTGAATATGATCTAAGTTTGATGTTTCATGCATGATTCCCTTTTGATTGGCTAAGTTGGTGGTCCTTAGCCGATCCATCTCAGCGTGTGGAGTAGTTATCGCATAGGGTTCCTCTCGTGCTCATGTGGTGTGTGTGGAAAGAGAAAAATATGAAGGTTTTTGAATGGCTCAACAGATCGGAGCAATTTATCTTTATCAAGATTAGGGAAATGTTGTGGATGATAGGTTCGGCTTGTAATCTTTTCATATACTTTTTTTTGACACCTTCATGATGTCTTGGCATTCCTTGATCTAGGAATGGTTCCCCTTGTATCTTGTTTTCCTTCTTATCTTCAATAAAAACCTTATTGTTCGGCCAAGAAAAAGATGATTTTACATTTTTATCTTATCAAATCGTGATTTCAATACAATCTTCTTATCACAATGACATTCAAACTACATTTCACTCCTCGAGCGACTTAAAAAACCCTCCACCCAACCCTTTACCAAAATGGCAAAAAAAATGGACATTTATTGACAGATGATAACTTTCAAATAACGAAGATCAAAAGCAAAAGAAATGCCAAAAAGTCTTCCAAAACAATCTTTTATAAAACTATTGTGCTTTTAGAATTACCTTTTTGGCATCTAAGGGAGAATTCTCAACTTTTCCGGAAGAAATCAACTTCATAGTTCATACTTCCTATATATCAATCATAATTTCATTATATTTTCCTACTCACAATGACATTTAAACTACATTTCACTTTTCCGAGCCACGTCTAAAACCTTCCACCCAATTTCAGACAATATAGTTTTCGATTGATCCTATTGTCATTCTTCAACGCTTACTTCTAGGGGTGAGCACGGGACAAGATGGACCTCATCCCTATCCCATATCGTTTGGTATCGGGATCGAGATGGAATAGACTTTGTCCCGACCTCGTCCCATCCCAAACGGGTTCGGGACAGAATAGGACGAGATGAACGAGTACTAAATAGTCTTCTAATGAAGAATAAGAAAATAATTTAATCTCACATTGCTCATATATCAATAATGCCAAAATTTTGTACATATAACTATCATCATAGCATTATTAAATGTCATGTAAAATTTATGGTCCAATGAACTTACAAATTTATTATTATTTTTTATGTTAAGCGTCATTTGTGTAATACACTAACTCATGGTGCAAAGTAAACAAACAATCATTTGGCTTTAATTTTTTACAAAAATAATTGCCCTATAACAAATCTAAAATGTGAAAAAGTATCAATGTTCATGGTTTTTATTTTACTTAAAATATCCAAACTTAAGTTTGTATCTAAACAAACAATACAAAATCAAGCAAGTTTTCAAATATTTGAAGTTTTGAATTAATTTAAGGGCTACTACAGTACTACTTGCTCCATACTATAAATAGTTAATTGATAATTAGACCCCTCATTATTCACTATTGCATTTACCCCATTGACTAGTGATCAACGTCCATAGACCGTATATTTTCAAATTAAATGACCAAAATGCCCCATGAGACATCAAAGATTGAGATTGAATCTTTCGTATCTTGAACATCTCATCTCGAAGAAAATCCTAAGGACGAACTGAAATCTTAATCATATTTTGAGGAAAATCCAACGGTTGATTTAGAAAGAATTATATCTCAAACAACTCATCTTGAGGAAATCCAATGATCCAGATTTAATATTACACAACTAAACTCGAGGAAATTTTATATCTCAAACAACACATCTCGAGTTAAATCCAACAGTTCAGATTTGATTCAACAGTCCAAATTTTAATATCTTAAACAACCCATCTCGACGTGAATCTAACATTTCAAATTTTCATTGTGCCCACATCTCGAGGAAATCCAACGGTCTAAATCTAATCGATCCAAATTTAATCCTTAACGCATCTGAATGTGAATCTAACGTTTTAGATTAGTTGTGCACGCATCTCAATTTAAGTCAAATAGTTCAAATTAATTGTATACACGTCTCGAGGTAAATCTACCAGTTCAAATTTAATCATTCACACATCTCAAGAAAAACTAACAATTCAAATTTATTATGCCCACGTCTTGAGGAAAATCATATGGTCTAAATTTAATCAATCAAAATTTAATCTAAAACGCATCTCAAGGTAAATATAACAGTTTCAAAGTAATTGTACATGCATCTTAAGGTAAATCTAACAATTCCAATTTAATCATACACACATCTCAAGAAAACTGATTGTTCAAAATTTAATCCCACCCACATCTCGAGGAAAATTCAACGATCTAAATTTAATCAGTCCAAATTTAATCGTGAACATGTCTCGAGGTAAATTTAATTATTCAGATTAATTGTACATGCATCTCGAGATAAATTTAGCGAGTCAACTTTAATCATGCAAACATCTCGAGAAATTTGACGTCTGAAAAAACTAACATCTTTTTCATCCACCTCCATTTCATAGCTTCGTCATCATTGAAACAGAGGAGGTAGAAGGGGAGGGGGAAGAAGAGGAATGAGGAACGCTGAGGGAGGAGGATTAAGAAGTGAAAGTTTTTTGTCATTAGATTGTCATCGAGATGCCTGCATGAGTAAATATGAAACATCATATTTTTTTCGAGACGTGTGTGCGATTAAATTTGAAACATCATATATTTCTCGAGATGTGTGTATGACTAAATATGGACAATTAAATTTACCTCGAGATGTATATACGATTAAAATTGGATTGTTCGAGTTTCCTCTAGATGCAAGTTCAATTAAATCTGGAGCACCATATTTTTCTCAAAATGTGTGCATGATTAAATTTAAATTGTTAAATTTACTTCAAGATGTGTGTTATTAAATATGACCATTAGATTAACTCGAGATGTGTGCGACTTAATTTATAATGTTAGTTTTACATCGAGATGTGCATGATTAAAATTGAAATGTTAGATTTACCTCGATAATGTGTGATTAAATCTGGATCATTAGATTTACCTCGAGGCGTAGACACGATTAAATTTGAACCGTACAATTTACCTCAAGTTACGTGTGATTAAATATCGATCGTTAGATCTACATTGAGACGTGTGATCAAACCTGGACCTTTAGATTTTATCTCAAGAGGCATGTAATTAAATCTAAAAAATTAGATTTACCTCGAGATGAGTTGTTTGAGATTCACTTTTTAAAAATCAACTGTTGAATTTTTCTCAAAATACGATTACGATTATGATTTCATTTGGTCTTTAGGATTTTTCTCGATATGTGATGTTCGAGATACGAAATATTAAATCTCAGACTTTGATTTCTGAGCGGTATTTTGATAATCTGTTTTAAAACTGATGGTCAATGGATGTTGACCACTAGTCAAGGGGGTAACTACAATAGTTAATAATGAGGGGTCTACTTATCAATTAGCTATTTTATATTAGGGGCATGTAGCAATTAACCATTGAGTTAAGCACATTCTAAACTTTCTTTTAGATGTGTAGTTTAATTAAAGTTAAATAATAAATATTAAATTAATAAGTTGGGATGGGTGAGATTGAAAATTTTCTTCCCGATCTCATCTCACACTAGATTGGGATGGGGCGGGATCAGAATAAATTTGATCAATCTCAAAAGAACAAAAAAAATCGAGACGAGATGGAATAAGACCGAAACAAAATCGAAAACGCAGGATGAAATGCTGACCCTAGTTAGTAGTTACTACCCAATTGAATTCCCCTTACAAATTAAATATCCACAACAACAAAATAAACCAAAGAAATAATGGATTTTCCCACCAGAAAAATCACTGGTTTCTTATTATAAAAAATTTCAATAGATTAAAGGAAATTCCCTTGTCCAACTACGAGACAGCGTGTGAGAACATCTGAGGACCATAGGAGGTAGGTGCGTTTTCCCAAAACACCTTTACAATATTATAAAATTACCAAATTACCCTTTTACAATGAGAAATTCTAAATGTCGAGGGAATGAGCGAGGAAACGAGCGAGGGAAATGAGCTGGCGAGGTGAAAGCCGTTCATTTTCCTTGAAATGCGCGCAAGAAAAGTCAACACATGCATCTCGAGGAAAATGAACGACTTTCACCTCGCCAGCTCATTTACCTCGCTCGTTTCCTCGCTCATTCCCTCGACATTTAGAATCTCTCTTTTACAATATAGATCATCTGAAACACCCTTACTATATTATAAAATTACCAAATTTCCCGTCAGCAACAAAGATTATCTGAAAATACTTTTTTATATTCTGAAATTACGAAATTGCCCTTCAGCGAAAAAGATTATCTGGTTAAGAAAGGCCATCGCCTGACCCGGGCAATTGTAGGAGTACCGAAGGCTATTTAGAGCAGCCATTGACTAGGTGAAGCGACCTTTAATTAGCCATATATAACGTCTGTTTTTTCTTCATAATCTTTGATTTTGTAACCAACAATTTTAGCTAGTCATGTAATGTAATAACTTTTGGACTAAATTTAGATTTTTTATATTATACCTCTCTTTTTATTGATGGTGTTTGTAATTGTGGTTTAAAAAAATTAAAAATATTAAAAAATCAAATCTTAGATAAAAAAAATTTGCGACCAAACCTGACTGACTAGACTTGTTAGAACGATGTTGATGATGCCTCGCTCACTCGAAATTTATTAGATGTAATGGCCATTTTGGGAATTTCAAAAAAAAGAATCTGTAATGAAGAAGACGCTACTTCTACTTCTTCTTCACTGTAGTATTCACTTAATCAGTTCAATTCGATCGTTTCTTTGATTCCCCAATCTTCTTGATATAATTCTTAAACACAGCTCTCAAGATTGTTCATTGTTTTAATTGAGATTATTTGTTATAACGGAGAAGAGATATTGTTTAGATATGCCGGGATTAGTAAAAACGCCGCCGCGAACTCCACCACTCCGAGTGGTGGTTCAGGATGAAGGTAATGAAGAAAGCTCGGATTTCCGAAACCCGAAGACGAAGTCTCCGATCCCTCGAAGAACTCCATCACCATCTCCATCAACTTCTTCAAGAGCAAGACCATCGCCGAAGAAGAAAGCAGGGACACCAACATCAGCTGAGAAGAGGGCGGCGCAGATCGAGATCGATGAATCTGCATTAGATAACCCTGATCTTGGCCCGTTTTGTTGAAATTGGCCCGGGATACCATCGCAAACGGGGACAGTCCGAACAAGGCCTTGGATTATGCGATCCGGGCATCGAAATCGTTCGAGAGATGTGCGGTGGAGGGCGAGCCGAGTCTGGAACTGGCGATGTGTCTGCATGTGATCGCGGCGATTTACTGCAGTTTGGGCCGGTTCGCGGAGGCGATTCCCGTGTTGGACCGGGCTATTGAGATCCCCGACTTGACTCGCGGGTCGGATCACGCGCTTGCCGCGTTTTTCGGGTTATATGCAGCTAGGTGACACGCACTCTATGTTAGGTGAGTTGGATCAGTCAATCGGGTGTTATGAGTCCGGGTTGAAGATCCAGATGGAAACCTTGGGTGAGACCGATCCGAGGGTCGCTGAGACTTGCAGGTATGCTTTCGCCCTCGGCATAGGTTAGCGTTCCAGTAGTTTGGAGTGTTAACGTGCACTGTGGTTTTCTTTCCGGTAAAGGCTCTAGTTAGCCATTTTCCGTGGTAACTGAAATTCCTTCTTTATAATACTGTTTTGCTATTGCTCATGAAAATTCAAGTTCGAAACAAAGTCTCAAAATTTTTTCGTAAAAGTGATTTCAATTTTCATGTCTATTTTCCGTGCAACCTTGTAGACCCGTAGTTTTTTTTTCTATAGAATTTCCGTGGATTGTGGCGTTTATTTTCTCTCAGGTGCATGTTAGTGAAACGTGGTTTGTGGGTTTAACGTGCGCTCTTGAGTGGTGAGGGGAGGCACGTGATCCAAGGCATGTTTGGATGTATGTGGTTATTGGTCTGATTTTGAGTCAGATGAATAGTGGTACTTGACAGTCGTAGTGCTAGTGGTGCAATAATTTCATCTTTCATCAAACATTGTGTTTTTTGGCAACAATTTTTTTTGCTTGGAAGTAAGCTAGTGATGATGGTTCATGCCAAATTGCCAAGGAAGTTGATGCATCATGCACCGGGGACCCATCATCATAATGGGACCCCGGTGGCGTGGTGTATATGATTTAATAAACCACATTAATATGCCCTTCGACGTTGTCCTATGATATGGTACACGGGTCCTGCCATGGTGACCGTTGCATATTTGAATTATTTTTTTTTTGCTATGCGAAGGAGGCATTTGGCATAGTTAATAATGAGTTAATGACTGTCATTTCCATTTTTCTTTCATTTTAAACGGTTTTCTTACATTACTTAATTTGGTTTTTCCTTGTAGTTTGAGCTTTTCGTAAAAAATTTCTGATACATTGTGAGAAAAATCTTGGAACCTGCATTTAAGATTGTGAATCCATGTTTAGTGGAGCATGTACATGGGGTGTGCCACAGGGTGGTTGTGTTTCGAAGTTTGGATGAGGGAGCACACCATACTAACTCAAATTATTTTTTTGTTCACTTCAGAACTCTTCAGTCTTTCAACAACATGGACGTTCTAGTTTTTGTTTCATGATATAGATAAATTGTTCTTAGCATATATTTACAGAACTATTAATTTAGTTCTGGTATGTATAATTTAGTTCTAGTATTTTGTTCGTTGAAAATTATAGAATCTAAAGAACGTGAAGAAATCACAAGATCGGCTACCACCTTCCAGACCCCCTCAACCATGAGAGTATAGAAAAAACCAAACAAAGATTGAAAGATGTGTGATAGTCTTAAACTTGTGAAAAGAAGAAAAAAAGTGTACATATGTTCAAATTTCGAATATAATATCTTAAAACTGTTCATTGTCAATTTGGCCTTCAAGCAATTGTCTGTTTCTTGTTTGGGCGAAACAAGTTTAAGAAGCATACTTAAATTAGGTGAAAATAGTACGTGCCACATTTCTTGTAAAAAAAAAAACAGTTGATCTTGATTTCACATACATGTTCTGCGTACTGTGGGCTAGGAGTTTGTGATTCAATTTATTTGCAGTCCTGCATTTCAATCAATTTCTCATGCAATAGTCGTTGTATCTTCTGAAAACTCACATTAACATTCTCATGCAATAGTTTCAGTATCTTCTGAAAACTCACACTAACATTTAAACATGACAGGTACTTAGCCGAGGCCCATGTCCAAGCTATGCAATTAGACGAGGCAGAAATGCTTTGCAAGAAGACCCTTGAAATTCACCACGAGCACAGTGCACCTGCATCCCTTGAAGAAGCAGCTGACCGCAGGCTGATGGCCCTCATATGTGAAGCCAAGGGAGATTATGAAACTGCCCTAGAGCACCTTGTTCTTGCTAGCATGGCCATGATTGCTAATGGCCAGGATAATGATGTTGCTTCCATTGACGTTGGTATTGGTGATATATACTTGTCTCTTAGTCGCTACGATGAAGCTGTATTCTCCTACCAGAAGGCCCTCACAGTCTTCAAATCTACCAAAGGCGATAACCACCCTTCTGTTGCATCAGTCTTTGTTCGCCTTGCTGGTCTGTATCACAAGACAGGCAAGCTTCGTGAGTCTAAATCTTACTGTGAAAGCGCCTTGAGGATATATGCGAAGCCAGTGCCTGGGACCACAGGAGAGGAGATTGCCAATGGAAT
>QNQO01009917.1:0-63788 GCA_003290165.1 Berberis thunbergii | reverse complement strand
TACAGACCCAATTTTTAGCCCAAAATTAAAAACTTTGAGAGAATTGGGTGATTCAGTGCAACAGGGTGTACTGCAGTGCATTTGTTGCACTAATTAGGTATTGACACCTACATGTTATTTAGTTATTTATATATATTTAATTAATCGGTCGGTTCGATTATAAATCAGTCGGTTCAAAACCGTAAACCGATTTCGAACCGTTTATAATCGGTTTGGTTCGGTTTAAATTATTTTCTTTCTACTCATATTTCGGTTCGGTTACCGAACCGAATTTAAATCGGTTTTGCCCACCCCTAGTTATAGCATTCAAATAGAGGCTCAACGGTAAATAAATAAATAATTAATTGTGGATTATACCCTTTGAATTTTAAAAGAAAGTCCTGGGTTAGCCTTTGAAATCAAGCATCGAAAGTTGATGAAAAAAACCTAGAAAATCATGGGTTTTAGCCTTCGAAGTTGAGCCTTGAATGTTTAAAAACGACCAAGAATGTCGTAGATTATACCTTTTGAATTTGAGCCTCAAAATTTCATCAAAAAACCTAAGAAGTCATGGGTATAGCCTTCAAAATTGAGCCTCAAAAGTTGATGAATAAAATCCCTAGAAAATCTTGGGTTTCAGCCTTTGAAGTTAAGAACCAAAACTAAATGAAAAAATCAATAAAATTGTGGATTATAGCCTTTGAATTTGAACTTCAAACGCAGATTAAAAATTCGATAAAGAAATCGTTCATTATAGCATATGAAATTGGACCTCAAAAGTTAATAAAAAAAATACAATAAAGTCATCGGTTATTCCCTTCAGAATATAGCCTAAAAAATTGATGAAAAAATCCAGAAAATTGGAGATTATAGCCTTAGAAGTTGAGCCTTAAAACGTAATGATGAAAGCCGAGAAAATCATGGGTTATACCCTTTGTAAAAACTGAAAAAAACGTGAATTTTAGCTTTATTAACATTCAAAATTGGGCCTCAAAAGTGGATAAAAAATACATTAAAGTCTTGAGTTATACCGTTCGGAATATAGCCTCAAAAGTGGATAAAAGAAAAAAGAAAATTGTCGATTATACCCATTGAATTTGAGCCTAACAAGTTTATCTAAAAAAAAAAGAAGCCCGGAATGCCGTGGGTTATGGCCTCAAAATTTAATGAAAAAATCGAGAAAACCATAAATTATGACCTTCAAAATTGGGCCTTAAAAGTTGATGAAATAAACCAAGAAAAACGGGGGTTATAACCTACAAAATTTATCCTCAAATGTAAATGAAAAAAACCAGTAAAATCATGGGTTATAGCATTAAAAACTCGATAGAAAATCGTTCTTTATAGCCTTTGAAATAGTGCAACAAAAGTTGATAAAAAAAAATACAATAAAGACGTTGGGTTATAGCATTCGAAGTAAAAAAAAAATAAAAAAAAATAAATAAATAAATAAATAAATAAAAAAAGTAAAAGCTTCACGGTAAATAAATATTTTTTATGGATTATACCCTTTGAATTTGTAAAGAAAATCTTGGGTTATACAACCTTTGATCAAGCCTCTAAAGTTGATGAAACTAACCTAGAAATTCGTGGGTTATATCCTTCGAAGTTAAACCATGAATGTAAATTAAAATATATCGAGAAAATTGTAATTATACCCTTTGAATTTAATCCTTAAAATTTCTCCGAAAAACCGAAAAAAGTCTTGGATTATAGCCTTTGAAAAAAAAAAACCATAGAAAATCTGGGGTTTAGCCTCTGAAGTTGAGCTTCAAATGTAAATGAAAATATTGAAATTTTTTTGAATTATAACCTCTGAATTTGGGCCTCAAAAGATGATGAAAAAATCGATAAAAGCGTTCATCGCAGCCTTAGAAATTGGGCCTAAAAAGTTGGTAAAAATACAATAAAGTCATGGGTTATACCGTTCGGAATATCGCCACCAAAGTTGACAGAAAAAAAATCAAGAAATTTGGGAGTTATAGCCTTCAAAGTTGAACCTCAAAAATGACGAAAATCCAGAAAATTGTGGGCTTTAGCCTTCCAATTTGAGCCAGAAAATAAAGGACAAAACTGATATAAATAAATTAATTTAAAAAAATGGATTATGGCCTCTGAATTTGGGCCTTAAAAATTGATGAAAAATCGATAAAATCATTCATTATAGCCTTTGAAATTGGGCCTCAAAAGTTGGTAAAAAACACAATAAGATCAAGTGTTATACCGTTCAGAAATATAGCCTCAAAAGTTGATAGAAAAAATCATGAAAATTTTGGGTTATAGCCTTCGAAATAGAAGCTCAAAAGTAAATGAAAAAAAAATCGTGAATTATACCCATTGAATTTGCAATGGGTTATAGCATTTAAAATGAGAATATCGTGAGTTATAGCATTTAAAATAGATTCAAATGTTGATAAAAAAAATATTTAAAAAAAATCATATATTGTGGCCTTCGAAATTGGGCCTTAAAATTTGATTAAAAAAATTTATAAAATCATGGGTTATAACCTTCAAATTTTAGCATCAAACGTAAATGAAAATGTAGAAAAAATTGTGGGTATAGCCTTCGAAATTTAGCGAAAAAATTGATCAAAATATCTAAGAAAGTCCTGGGTTATAGCATTCGAAATAAAGCCCTCAAAAGTTGACCGAAAAACCTAGAAAATCATGTGTTATAGCCTTGAAGTAAGCCTCAACATAAATAAAAAGTCAAGAAAATCGTGGACTATAACCTTTGATTTGGTCATGGAAAAGTTGATGAAAAAATCAATAAAATTGTTCATATAGCCTTTAAATTAGATCTTTAACTTGATATGAAACTGAGAATATCATGGATATAGCATTCAAATTTGAGCCTGAAATGTTGAAAGGGAAATAAATTGTGGGGTTATAGCAAAAATTTTGAAACCTAAAAAATTTTAAGAAAATTGTGGTTATATCAAAGTGAGTGAGATATGTAGACAACAAAAAAATTTGAGTGAAATTGTGGATTATAGCCTTCAAAATTGAGCCTCTAAATAATATGAAACTTAGATAAATTACACTATAGCATTTGAAATTGAGTCCTGGAATTTGTAAACAAAAAATGTGAAAAGCGTGAATATAGCTTTTGAAATTGAGGCTCCTCAATTTTAAAAAATAATTAATCAATTAAAATTGTGGATGATATCCTTTGAATCCAACATTTAAAGTCGATAAATAATTGAGAAAATCGTGGACCGTAGCATTTGAAATATAGGCCTGAAACTTCGAAGCACAAAAATTGAGATTTGTGGGTTATTATAACTTTGAAATTGAGGCTAGAAATGTTGACAATGAAATTTCGAGTAAATTGTGGATTAACGCCTTCGAAAGTCCAGCCTCTAAACTTGACAACAAAAATTGAGATACTCGAGAACAATAACATTTGTAACTGAGCCTGGAATTTGAAAACAAAAAATTGTGAAAAACATGGATTATAGCATTTGAAACTGACGCTCGTATTTAAAAATTTTTAGAGAATTTTGATGATGTTTTCGAAATTGGAGCTTTAAAGTAAGATAGAAAACTTAAGAAAATTTGGATCTATAGAATTTGAAATTGAGCCCTAAAATGTTAAAACCAAAAGTTGAAAATTTTGTTGGTTATACAAGAAATGCTGACATGATTTTTACCTTCATCTCACTAACCAATCATTAAATCCTTGTTAAAATTTGGATAATGTTTCAGTAGTTGCCACACGAACTCTGACGTACTCATAACAAAGATAACCTCATTATTCTGAAAAACATGCTACATGATCCATGCTATGACTAGTAACAGTGGGAAGTCAATCTAGCCTGCCCAAAGAATGAACCACTAAATGCGAAGATGTTTTGTAGTAGGATCCCTGAAGACTGGCGCATTCCCTCCTGAGGAATGCTGGCAATGGCAAATGCCGCTCTATGCATCTGTAAAATGTTTAATTTTAATGGGTTATAAAGGTGGGGGTGACATAATAACAGCATTGAATTGAATGAATGTTAATTTAATAGATACTAGCTATATTAGAGTACCTCCGAGTTGTAGACAGGAGGTTCACTCTGAAACTTCAGTGCTCCATCTATCTTCTCAAAGGATTGATTGGATGCAAGGAAATCGACTGGTGGTCCATCCCGTTGAACATACAAGAAAACCCATCACACCACTGAAAAAGCAAGAAATGAATATCCATAACCTATAAATTTAAACTTTGCCAGGGTCAGGAAATACAAATTACCATGTTTTGAACGAAATTCCAGAACTAGAAACTACATCACTGTCTAAGGAATCGGCATAGTTACTTCTGACTAATTTCCTTCAAACAAAACTTTCATAAACTAAGGTTTCTCTTACAATTTCTGCAATAACAAATCTTAAAATGAAACAAAGATGAGGAAGTATCACCTTGGATATGTAGGAACACTTGTCCAAGCAATAATGAACGGGATCCTTTGAAGGTTTCCTGCAAATAAATCATATCTTGAATAAGATGTGCTGGAGCCACATACTCCTCTGCCATGTACAAAGAACTCCACCTGGCCTTAGTGCCCTTGCGAATCATCTTGAAAAATGGTCTTCAACAAGTTTATTGAGCAGGACCTAAATCAAGAAATACAATAATAACATTTGAGAACTTAATTTAGCTTTTAATATGACATGAACTTAAGTTTGCGGTCTAGAGGATGAAACATTCTACATATGTGCAATGTTCATCACCCTAGACAAGTAATGAATAAATTAGTGAAGTGTGAAGCATACTGACAACAACTGCAAATAGAAGAATTGAACATAGCTAATCAGAGAGCAATCAATTATTCTACATGGACTTTAACTAACAAATAATCCCCTACATGAGCAACAATAAGATGAACAAGTCCCTCCATACAAATACAACTTAAACAGCATATAGTATCACTGCCAAAGAACTGAAACCTATTGCCATCTTCTACATCATCACCAGATTACGTACTCATTGAAGTTTAACCTAAAACTGAGATGATCAGATGCAAGCGAGGGCCTTACCAACAGGGTCTGATGAATCGACAAGTATTGCATCATACTTTCCTTCAGGGACATTCTTTAGAAACTCAATAGCTGTCAAATTCAAGCATATGACATGAGAAAGAACAGTAATAATGTTTACAAAACAACTGAATAGCTGCAGATATCACTTCCAGGAGTAAACCGTGGCAGTTACAAATTAATTAAATGAGCAGAAATGAGCAAAAGGAAACTGTTCTTTTCTAACATACCATCACCGATGTTGAGATAGACACGAGGATCCTCAAAAACCAATAGCTAACTCTGGAAAATATTTCTTAGACACCTAAAAACAAGAAAATACAGCATCTGTATTTAGAAAATGTTGGAACATTTGGCTTTTAAAACATAAAAACTAAGCAGTGGTGGGCGGCTCCATGTTTTCATAGTGCTTCCACCATTTCCGTTCCGTGATTTCTGGATTAAATCACGCCATGTTTTCAGCCATTTCTACTCCCTGTTTGTTTTGCTTTCATTCTATTTATACATCTAAAATCAGAGCTTGTAAGTAGATAAGAAGAACAATGAACAGAGAGAAACATTGTGAGTCTCTTCCTGTTCTTGAAACGAAAAAAACAGAGTGATTGTTTCTTCTTCAAATCTGTTTTTAGTTAATCTTGCTTCTTCCAGTTCTTGTATCTTCAAAACAGAGCAGCAGTTTGATTCTTTTCAAAACGAAAAAACAGAGAGCTTCTTCTCCGGCTCTTGCCATGAAAAGAGCTTCTTCTTCCTGCTTCTTCTTCTTCCAGTTTTTCCTGCAAAACAGATACAGAGCAGTGGGAATATGATTGTGAGCTAATGAAGCTAATCCGAAACTCACAGCAGTTTTGATTGCTTCTTCAAAACAAAAAAAAAAAAACAGAGTGTTTGCTTCTTTAGAACGAAAAACAGAGAGAGCAATGAAGCTCACTTCTTCTTATTCCAGTTCTGAAATAAACAGAGCAACAGAGTCTTGCTTCTTCCAGTTCTTGAAGCAACAGAGTTTTCTGCTTCAGGAGATGAAGAACGAATCTCTTCCTGTTCTTGAAACGAAAAACAGAGTTTGAATACAGTTCTTCGAAATCTGTTTTATGGCAAAACACAGTCTTGCTTGCTTCTTCGAAATCTGTCTTTGCAAACAAAGTCCAGCTTCCAGTTCTACAAATCTAATCTTGAATCTTCGAGTTTTCTAAATTAGCAACAGTTTCTTCGGAAATCAGGAACATGTTTGAAAAGCAGTGTTTCTGTTTATTCTGATTTTTGATTCCGAGCAAATAATGAGAATGAGGGTGAATAGTATACCGTTCAATTATTGTGCATTTTTGAACGAGACAGAGAAGATTCTGGCTGTTTTATCCTGGGGACGGCGGGCTATAACACTGCTAGCACAATCTTGGGCAGAGCCGCGAAACGTCTTAAAAGAGAGCGACCTAGTCCGCGACTCAACCCAAGAACAAAATGGTACATTTTATCTAACTGTTTATTTGAAGTGTTACAGCTGTTGAATCTTATACGGAAGTTACACAATCAGGTATGAATTTATTCATAGATTGAATTTGTGTTTCAAAGAATGTTTGCCTACATTAGAATGTTTATATGCATGTGCTATTGTTCGTATGCTCAAGAATTCCATGGAATTTATGCTTTATATTTGCATATAGGAATTTGCTTTGAGTAGAACATCAATACAATAAACTAGCAAACATAGTCAGTATATGAGAAATGTCTTGCTATGACATTATACGGTGCTGATCCATGTAAATTGTGCTCCAACAATTTTAAGACGTTGTTCTTTCTGCCATGATACAAATACTGAATTTGCTAAACAAAGTTTGCATATATTTGTAATACAAGAATGCACACATGTGATCACACATAAGATTTGAGTTAAGTGTACAAGAAGTGAATCATATATAGATGGATATATATAGATTATCAATGACAGTTAATATTCTGAACTCAATGCTTTTTGTTAGCATAAAATTTTTGAGTTAGAATATCATGAAATCTGAATCAATAAATTCCATTTGAACATTTCGTGAGAAGTGCATAATATCATCTATGCATGTTACTCTTTAGATAATGAGTATGCAATTATATGATAATTATGTTCTGCATGTTGAATGATTCAGTCTATTTTGGTGAGAACAATAATTGATCTATTGTGAAAATTAGAATGCCTCTAATTTTCAATACTATTGATGGAAAGAAAAACCATGTGTTTTATAGTTGATGATTGATGTTAAGCTGACATCAGGAGGCAATAAGGAATCATTTATATAAAGATTGACTTGTAGATTTTGTTTTTGATGTCAATAAATAAATGATTTTGCTCAGACCGTAAGTTGGTCAGACTTCCACATGAGACTGTATTCTTATGGAAAGGATAAGTTCTCATGATGATGATGTTGATGACAATATAGATCAATTGAAGCTATTGCTTGATTTTGTTGCGGAACTTTGTTATCCAAGTTGCAACTAAATTCCCAGAGGCTGAACAAAGATAGCTTGATGTTTACATCAATTTTTGAAAAATTCAGAAGCTGAATTTAAGATACATGTTCTAATGAAATTTTTAGTTGATCCTTGAACTTAAAAGAAAAAATGAGAATAGTGAGATGAATAGAATGAGTATTTTATTCGATATTCTCATTTATGGGTCCTTAAGAGTTGAATGCATGGTCATCTTCAGATAGCAAGAAAGACCGTCATTAATATGCATTCAAAAAGGTAGCTGAACCTGTTTTTGACAATAGTTAGAAGGACCAAAGTTCAAAAGTCCCTTAATGGGAAGCTTACGTATATTTTTATACATGCTAAGAATAATTTTGTGAATTCTGATTTTTTGTGAAAAGATTTTTTGTGGAATTTTTCATGAAAAGATAAATTGCATTTATAGTGGGGTTATTTCGAGGAATAGTGGGGGTATATCCTCAAATAACGTGCCTATGATAGAATGCATGAAACCGATAAAGTCATAGAATCTGAGCCTAGGAGAAGTAAACGGAAATGAACTTCTGGCCTCGATTACTATGTATTTTCGGTAAAGAAGGTTTTCCTTAGTTTTCAAGGAGCCTAATAGATGCAATTGAAAAGGTCATGAGGTACCTTAAGAGGTCTGCGAACCTCGGATTACAGAAGTTTTCCGCTGTCCTTGAAGGATATAGCGATGCTGATTGGAACTTCCTTTCAGATGACTCCAAAGCCACCAGTGGCTATATTTTCAATATAGCTGGTGAAGCTGTTTCTTGGAAATCAAAGAAACAAACCATTTTGGCACAGTCCATGATGGAGTCAGAGATTGAACATTAGCTACGGCTAGTGAAGAAGCAGGTTGGTTGAGAAACCTGCTAGCAGAGAACCCTTTATGGGAAAGACTGATTCCAGTTGTCTTGATCCAGTGCCGATAGTACCGCGGCTATTGCAATAATACGACAGAACCGTTATTATAACGGCAAGAAACGACAAATACGTCGTAAGCACAGTACGGTTAGAGAATTCTATCTACTGGTGCTGAGAGATCGGATCAAGTACGAACTGATGAGAACTCGGTTAATTCTTTGACGAAATGATTAGCTAGAGAGAAGGTTTTCAAAACCTCGAAAGGAATGAGACTAATGCCCTTAGATGAATGAGTCATTCATGATGGTAACCCGACCTATAGACTGGAGATCCCAAGAAATAGGTTCAATGGGTAATAACAGTCGTGAATGATATGATGAGAATCATGCTGACAAAATAATAATCTCATTCCTAGAATACAGCATGAATTCCTGAAGCGATAGTAGGATGAGTTGAAAACTCTTAATGAGGACTATACTCTATGTGGAGTGGAGTACCTAGCTACAGGAGTACTCTTGATAGACTCACCTAAGTGATTGTGGAAGTTTGGCCGCTTCCTATGGAATTTGTGGGCAAAATTCCTAGAGCCTTCACTTACTGGGATATACGTGCATGGCCGTAACGCACGGGCTTTTTAGACTTCACCCAGGAAAGGTTGTGCGTGTAATGTCTGTTAGAGATAGAGTTCAAAACTACGAGTTACTCTAGTATATTCTAAAGCATTAACACTACGCAAGAGTTCAAGTCGAAAGACACTTTTGTTTATGCACAATCTTATATGTTACAGATTGCTCGATGAAAATTGTTTTTTTTTTTTCAATCCAAGTGGCGGATTGTAAAATTGTTTTTAAAAATCCAAGTGGGGGATTGTTGGAACATTTGGCTTTTTAAAACATAAAACTAAGCAGTGGGTGGGCGGCTCCATGTTTTCATAGTGCTTCCACCATTTCCGTTCCGTGATTTCTGGATTAAATCACGCCATGTTTTCAGCCATTTCTACTCCCTGTTTTGTTTTGCTTTCATTCTATTTATACATCTAAAATCAGAGCTTGTAAGTAGAATAAGAAGAACAATGAAACAGAGAGAAACATTGTGAGTCTCTTCCTGTTCTTGAAACGAAAAAAACAGAGTGATTGTTTCTTCTTCAAATCTGTTTTTAGTTAATCTTGCTTCTTCCAGTTCTTGTATCTTCAAAACAGAGCAGCAGTTTTGATTCTTTTCAAAACGAAAAACAGAGAGCTTCTTCTTCCGGCTCTTGCCATGAAAAAGAGCTTCTTCTTCCTGCTTCTTCTTCTTCCAGTTTTTCCTGCAAAACAGATACAGAGCAGTGAATATGATTGTGAGCTAATGAGCTAATCCGAAACTCACAGCAGTTTTGATTGCTTCTTCAAAACAAAAAAAAAAAAACAGAGTGTTTGCTTCTTTAGAACGAAAAACAGAGAGAGCAATGAAGCTCACTTCTTCTTATTCCAGTTCTGAAATAAAACAGAGCAACAGAGTCTTGCTTCTTCCAGTTCTTGAAGCAACAGAGTTTTCTGCTTCAGAGAATGAAGAACGAATCTCTTCCTGTTCTTGAAACGAAAAACAGAGTTTGAATACAGTTCTTCGAAATCTGTTTATGGCAAACACAGTCTTGCTTGCTTCTTCGAAATCTGTCTTTGCAAACAAAGTCCAGCTTCCAGTTCTTACAAATCTAATCTTGAATCTTCGAGTTTTCTAAATTAGCAACAGTTCTTCGAAATCAGAACATGTTTTGAAAACAGTGTTTCTGTTTATTCTGATTTTTGATTCCGAGCAAATAATGAGAATGAGGGTGAATAGTATACCGTTCAATTATTGTGCATTTTTGAACGAGACAGAGAAGATTCTGGGCTGTTTTATCCTGGGGACGGCGGGGCTATAACACTGCTAGCACAATCTTGGGCAGAGCCGCGAAACGTCTTAAAGAGAGCGACCTAGTCCGCGACTCAACCCAAGAACAAAATGGTACATTTTTATCTAACTGTTTATTTGAAGTGTTACAGCTGTTGAATCTTATACGGAAGTTACACAATCAGGTATGAATTTATTTCATAGATTGAATTTGTGTTTCAAAGAATGTTTGCCTACATTAGAATGTTTATATGCATGTGCTATTGTTCGTATGCTCAAGAATTCCATGGAATTTATGCTTTATATTTGCATATAGGAATTTGCTTGAGTAGAACATCATATACAATAAACTAGCAACATAGTCAGTATATGAGAAATGTCTTGCTATGACATTATAGGTGCTGATCCATGTAAATTGTGCTCCAACAGAAAATATGTAACAGAAGGCACTAATAGATATCGAACAACAAAGATAAGTCTAGCTTAAAACTTACATCAATGACCATTTCATCAATCTCACAGATATCAATGTGCTCTACAGATCTATGGCGAGATATTTCCCTTAGAACTCCACCATCACCACCACCAACAACCAGAACCTGCATTAAGTTTTTGCAAACAATTTAAATGAATTTCTTTTCTCAGTATCTCAAGTAAATATCAATTGGAACATTATGGAAAATTTCTAATAGGTAAAGAAGAATGCTTCTCCTTGTCCCATATATTAGCAACTAAAGATGCAGTAAGCGATGTAAACTACAACTAAAGTCAAATTCGTCCAATTTACATATTTGGTTATACAAAACCAAGAGTATACAGTGAAATGACATTTTCCTAACTCTTATTTTAAACACATACAAAGTTCTCCTACTACCAAGATCTTCTAATAGTTGAGCAAATCGAGCCTTCACATTTCTATAAGACTCTTTGCTCAAATTCGTCCAATTTACATATTTGGTTATACAAAAACCAAGTATATATGGTGAAATGATATTTTCCTAACTCTTATTTTTAATACAAATACAAAGTTCTACTACTACCAAGATCTTCTAATATCCAACCTTCACATTTCTACAAGACTCTCTTTGCTCCTTGCACATTCTCCAATTCGCCTTACTTTCTCAACCACACTCAACTCCATGCTTCTACTAGAAACCCTGGATTTCTGTTGGCCTACCATTTGAGAACTAGTCCAGTTTAAGTCTTGAGAAGCACCTTCAATGGCTAAGGATTAAAGAATACTGATTGTCCAAATATGGAAGAACAAACAATACAGCCCACCAGACCTGTCCAATCAATAATTCCCATGGTAGCCTCTTACTTCTCCAAAAGTGAACCAGTACTGCCAGATGGCAACAGAAAGACAGGCCGCAATGTATAATAGTTAAAGAGAGAAACTTAAGCTTCTCTCTTAAGGGAGTCGAAATCACCTTCTCACTCTTTTGTATTCATCAAATCCCTTTCAAGCTATGTAACAACGTTGTCACGGAGACGGATGTCAATGTCCGACACGAATACGAGGTGTTGAACACGTAGGCCAAAAAAACACAATATGGGAACACGTCTATATATTTTAGTGTTATTTACTTTTTCAACTATAAGTTTGGTATTATTGGTCATATTTTTTCACTTGTAGGTCAGCATTGCTACACATGTACAACTTTGCATAATATGCTTGAAGCATTTGTAAAGAATTGAAACTTTCAAAAATATGTGAAAAAGTTGATGATCCAAGCATGGAGTGTCAATGGGAGCATCCAACGAGTGCTTGAGTATCCAAGTGTTGAACTGTCGTTAGATAGCTCACAAGGTGTTTCCATTTGAAGATATCATCCTTAACCTGTTAAAGAAACCCACAATACACAAGTGTCTTTTATTTAGTTTCCAAGCCTAGGTCACCCCCACCCCCCCCCCCCTCAAAAAATAAAATAAAATATATATTATATATATATATATATATATATATATATATATATATATATGACAACGCTTCAACGAACAATGTTCCAACCGTGTACCCATTACTAAACAAAGACCAGCAAACCAATGAAAGAAAATATCATTGGAAGGAGCTCAAACTATCTAACTCCTCCAATCAAGACTCGATTCTGCAAAATTTGGAGCCCGACACCAAATGCCATCAGTACATGTTTGCTTTCAGAAAAATGAACTGAAGGGCAAAGTTAACTATTACGTCTCAAAAGGTCACATGACTCATCCAAAGAGTAAGTCTTTAATGGCAGACGACCACTCTCCAAAATGCCATATGGTTAGTGTTCTTAACTTCTAGCACAAGAAAAGTTACAATAAAATGCTCCAAAACAATGTATAAATATAGGATAGGATGATGCAGTAATAACTGTGTCACTGAAGTTGCTGCTTTCAGACATAATAAACAAGTAGTATCTGTCACTTGTGACTCCACACCACTACAGTTGCTGGTTGATCTGGCTGCTGAACTATTTGGCAATGCAATTAGTCTAGCTTCCTTCATGACCTACTCATGCAACTGCCACTTGTGGTGCTAGTTAAAGAGCTGGTTGGTGCAGCAAAACAAGGTTAATACACAGGTGAGTGGAATGAAAGGCTGGTGAAACACGACTAAAATAAGAATCTATCGACATGTCGCTCGCTCTAACTAGACTGTCGATGATAGAATAAAACTTGCTGGACTAACCAAAACTGAAAGATAACAAGGGAAATCAAATAAAATAAATTGAACGACAAAGTAAATCCGCGATAAATAAACGAAACGATAAATAAACGAAATAAACTTTTTTTCATCAATCAACTAACAATGAACTACCTAGCTCTTATTTATAAAAAGAAAACCCTAAACTAATTGGAAACAATGTCCTAATTGGACTGTTACTAAATAGATCTTGTTACAATATAATTAAGAAATATCATTCCTAAGATAAACCTAATTATATCAACCTCGCCAAGTCGAAGAAGTTCGTCCTCAAGCTTAAAGTCGAAGATATCCGATGAGCACAAGCAAACGGTCACTAAATAGGCAAAATACACTGGAAGTAGTCTACCCCAAAACTTGCCACAATGCACACTGACTAAAGATCGAGGAACCAACTTAAAAAGAAATCAAGATGACTCAAAAAATCGAAAACTGTCAGAAACCTGAGAAGATGCATGTGCATAAGCTTCATCATCATCATCATCATCATCATCAAAGCCCATTCCTGAGAAGATGCATGTGCATAAGCTTGTGTCACAAAAATGTCCCAATTCGAATCATAATTCTCGTCACTTGTAGTGTTAGTGTCTGCCACTGTAGAAGCATCCTCTAGTTGCTCAAAAATGGGAAAGAAGTCGCATAAGTCAAAGGGCTCACAAGTCATAAATCAAGTATGTGTGACGGCGCCTTTGACTTCCTCAAAAGTGGGATGGACTCTGACAAACAATATGACTCATCTGTCTTTGTGTGCCTATGTGCAAGTTCATCTTCCTTCAATTTTTGTAGTTGTGAAATGCTCTAATCCCATCATCAATCTTCTGATGCACTCGTCGTAGCCCATTCTTTGAAATTTTTGTGACACTTCTGGGAAAGTTCATTGCTTCTAATTGTGTCTAACGCAATCAAAGCTTTTGTTGGTGCCTCTCCTCCGCCCTTGCGGCTTCTCCATTGCTAGATCTCAAAAAAGCTTATGTCTGTCTCAACCTATATCACAGTGGACGGGGTAGTGAGTTGTACATCACTAGTAGATGGGGGTGGGGTGTAGGGCAAACTGGTACAGGTGGTAATGGTTTGCAGTCATTGGTCACTAAAGTAGGAGTGGGATAGGAAAAATGCGTTCAGGTTGGGTGTAAGAGGGGGCACAGATCGTTCGTGGTGGAAAATAGTAATTTGGAGGACAATTGTTGTAAGAAACTGATAGGAATTGGGCTATACTTAGTCTTGGCCTATATTGGTATTGGTATAGAGACGAGGAATAAGATGGGTTCGGCAAGGACAAATTAAAAAAATAAATAAATAAAAACAAAAAATAAAAATCTTTCTTCTTTCCCACACGATGTACACAATTTGTAATAGGAAGGGGGTTCGGTGTTTGTCACCTAGATGGTGGCTGCAGCTGAGACGGGAGGGGGGAAGGGGGTGGAAGGGGTTGGCTGGTTTTTATGGTGTCAGGTATGCGATGGGTGAGGTGAAATTTGCTGATTACAGTTTTGGGAGATGGAATCGAACAAGGGGAAGGTGAGCAATCATCTCCTGATATGCACATTCATCTTTCTCTGTCAACTGTACAATGCCATCAAGCACTAGCACTTTTCCATAAGCCAAAGACTGCAGATGAGAGAGACCAGTATCAACCATTAAGGGAGACTCTATAATTTGCAAATAGTAGAAGTAAACCATAAAGGCTGATAGTTAAATATTTAAGATTGAGGACGATATATCGACCAGAGCATGACTGAGGAGGTTCAGAGAACCACCCAGAAACAACAGTTGAGTGACACTTAGCATCACCCACAGAGGCCGAAGCCCTTGCCTTCATGCAACAAGGAGGAAGTGCCTCCTCCTCACTAGTCACCTTCCCATCCATAATCTTCTGGCATTCCAAACCTTTTCCTGCGTCTGACTCCATAGATTTGGTTTAGCTTTCACTGACTCCAGCCTCTATAAACAAGAATGTTTCTTATCAAAAAAAAAAAAAACTTAGCCAAAAAATTGTTCAACCATCAATAACACTCACATTACATGATAAAGACATCTTAGGAAACATAATTTTAACCAAAACACTCCTCAAATATCTTCTTCTTCTTCGCTGAAGACGTATAAGGAAAACAAAATTACCATTAAAGAAACCCTAAACATGAATTTATCTCCAATTAAAATTTTTTTTTTTTTCATCTATAATGTGCGATTGCAAGAAGCAAAATGAAATCAAACATTGAGGCAAATACGCTAATTGAAGAAATTTAACTCATAAACAATAGTTATTAGCTAATGGGTAATCATCATTTTAACCAAATTTTAAGTATCTGATTCCAAGAAATTCTCTTCGAAAATCAAGAAAACGGACATGAACTAGTCTGATTAAACAAACCATAGAGAAATCTAATTAATCAAAAAATGAAACTAGCAGATAACATCATCAACAACAAGAAATTCAACAAATCATCATAAACAGATTTTAAATTTCTGCTTAGAATAAAATGAAATGTAGACCTTTCGTCTCTCACTCTCTCTCTCTCTCTTTGTTTGTGAAATACTGTGAGGGGAGACGGTTTTTGAAGGGCAATTTAGCGCCATTCAAAAATTTGTAAATTTTATTTATTTATTAATTCATGTTCGAATGCTATATTATGATTTGTGGTAAATGAATTCGCAAAATCTTAACGAGTGAATCTCGTGAGTCAGTGTTGGATCATCAACTAGTTGTCCTTTTTAAAATTTAATTCTCAAACATTGCATCATCAAATACTTGTTACCATTTGATATTTAACTTTCAAAAACTAAACATATGTCAATATCCAAACATGATGTGTAAAGTTAAAGTTTGAAAATATAAAGTTAAACATTAAAAGGTCTTTGACTCGATTGGTTGATAATGGTGCATGATGGTAACAAGTCTATAAGATGCTAATCAAGATTAATTATGGTTTCTATTATTTTATCAAGGAATGTAACAAGTGTTATAGCAAAGCTTTGATAAGCAACATAGTCTATAGTTTTGATTTGACAAGCGTGAACCTCTTCACCAACCCTCTCATTGAGCATATCTTTATATAAGACTTTAATGGTGATGAAGGAATATTTGATTCACTAATCTCTTTAGAGACCTTTAACAAGTTGTTTACATATTTTGGGAAGGTTTGGCTTTTGACTTTTGAGGTGTCCAAAGAAGAAGAATAGATCCTTCAAGTAATTTTTTTTTTTTTTTTTTAATTTGATGTTCTTCAATTGTGTAACATGTAAGGGCATCTCTAATGATAAATTATCCTTCATTTTAATCAAAAGCTAAATTTACGGATATTATATTTCTTCACAACTCCAACTACATTATCTATTTTAACTTTTTTTGGAAAGTCGAAGCAAAAACTATTATAAGAAATGAGTTAAAATGATGGTTTGAGGGATATTTTTTTCAATCATCCCCCTAAAATAGCTTGTAGGGAGTGATTGGAAATGTTCTAACATGGGAGGATAGGAAATCAGGTTTTGCAACTATGATGATATAACATCATCAAATGAAATTTTTACAACCTTGAGATATACATAAATACTTTCAAAATTTTATCATTTTTTTTAGATTATGCTACATCACCTTAATTATAAAACCCGATTTCCTAGTATTTTTTATTTCTTGATATTTTTGTTTCATCAATATTCACTTAAAAAAACTCGTAACTATTTTGTACGTAAATAATTACGAGATGTCATATCACATATACAGTTGTGACATTGTATCAGTACTAAAAAAACACATCATTTGCCTCACATGCTTGCTTGTTATTTTATCAAAGAGATGCATGATTAGTCACAGGAGTCATGCAATCTCCATTATTTGAGAAATTATAAATGTCGAGGAAATGGGCGAGAAAAGATACGTGGCGGGGTGGGAACCGTTCATTTTGCTTGAGAAGCATACCTTTCATTTTTTGTGCCTGCATCTCGAGCGGGGTGGACGATTCTCACCCTGCCACGTGTCTTTCCTAGCCCGTTTCCTCGACATTTAGAATTTCTTCCTTTATTTTCAATGGTGATTAATTACAAGTATAGTGATTTCTTCTTTTGAGTTGCATGATTTTAAAGAATTACCAAAGTCGTCGACATCATAATCATGATCCCCTATTTTGTTCCTGTATACAGTTTTTGGATAAAAAGTGAGTAAATAAAGAACCATATTTTGCCAGAGTTGTATAGGTTTCAAATTCACCAATTATAAATTGGTGAAGAAATGAAGGTAATTAAGATGTACTTATCATTATCCTGTTCAACAAGCAAAATTCTAAATGTCGAGGTTTTGGGCAAGGAAATCAGCGAGAAATGATGTGGACGGGTAGAAGCCGTTCAAAATTCTCGAAATGCATGCGTTGACTTTTTACGCGCACATTTCGAGGGAAGTGAACGGCTCCCACCCCGCCACCTCCCTCCCCTCGCTCATTTCCTCGCCCAAAACCTCGACAATAAAAAAAGCTCGTTCAACAAACCTCTAGCAATCAATATCAAAATATATGTGTAAAGATATATAAACCTTTAATTGATGTGAAAAATCTTATTCAAGTCAACTATAGATGGCTCCATGTGAATCAAAATTTTAATGATGTAAGATCATCTAGTGTAGCAGTGGCATAACCATTATAAATGACAAATAATTATTAGTTGTTAAGGGCGGAGATAAATTTTTTTTTCTTACCAAGGCTAGTAATTAATAAAAAATAAAATAAAAATACATTGCATTTACCAAATTAAATCTAGTGTAATATAAATATCGGTAACCTTAGCAAGGGTAAAAACAAAAATCTATAACTAAAATCACAAAATAATTAAGATAAGTATCTAGTTGAAGCTTAAAAAATCTAAAATTTGCAAACATAATAAGATTTTAATACAATTCATAGAAAAAATGGTTTATGTGAGCCTCAAATTTTGTATGAGTTGGCTAATGATATATATTTTTATTGAATTATATAGTTATTATTCTAGATATTAATTTTTTTTTTAAATTGAGGTTTTATACCACTTGTGAACAAACAATTCATTTTTTTGTATGTTTGCAATTACATATAAAATTGCATTGAAAAAAAAATAGAGATGAGTCATAATAACAGAAATAATAATTGTTAATAGTCATAAAAAAATATATATACACTCTAAGAGGATCGAAAATAAGTATTTATCAAACTAAACAATTGTTTAATATTAACAATTACTAATAAAATTGGAATGAAATTTAAACTATAAAAATAAAATAAAAAAATAGGTGAGCTTCAAGAGAATCGAACACTGATCTTTTACTAAAAATGTTAAACTTCATAGTACTACACTAACAAAAACACAATATAATAATTAAATAAATAATTATTATATTGTATTATACATTATATAATTTTTTTTAAAAACCTAAATATTTATTAAAAATATTTAAAAGTTGAGGGGTAACTACCACCGACCCCTTTAATCTGTAGTTGCTATCAATAGCTAGAATTATTCTTCAAAAATCACCTTGTGGTAGAGCTTGCTAAGGGAAACAATGTCAAAAATTTGAAAGCCACGAAAAATGGGAATGATTTCCTTGCTTCCTTTTATTCTCTAGGACAGGGATTCGAGGGGTCTCATGCGCACAAAGCATAGGAGGAAGTCCTGTGCACATCTCTCAGCTATCAACCTCCTCTTGTGCTTTGTGCGCAGGAGCCCCCTGACAGTGGATGGTATTCTAGCACTCTAGATTTGTTTTTTTGCCTAAAGTGGTATGGTACTATGGTTACTCTGTCAAACCTAAAGCCTAGCTAGCTCAATCAAGATCATCCACAAAATTTGTGGTGCAAAGCACCTTTAATGGAGTCCCCATGCCTCTCCTTTCCTTCTCGAACTCTGGCATGTTTTTTATTCTAATATAAGAAGGCACATTTTTCATTCTAGTATGAGATACAGACACCCACAGCACCTTTTGTTTTTTTTTGGCAGGGTGGCCGCTCCAAGCCATGGAGGGATGGAAAGGACCAAACTGTTCTTGGGTAAGTTTGGTCGAGGAATCTCATTTGAAAATAACCGAGGAGTGGATAGAAGGAGACGTCGATGCACAAATTTTCATATACATAAACTCTCTACCGAGAAAGATGAAAATGTAACTAGTATAAAAGGTTGTCGAAACATTTTCCTTGAAGTTGTGATTACATTCGCCACAAGTCTATCATCATTGATTAGTTTTTTTTTTTTTTTCCCATGTCTGATCCATGTTTTTAGTTTGATTTCAAACTCAAGCCCAGTCCAAGTTTATATCGTCCGATGGGAGAGGGCTTCATTTGGTAGGCATACTCCCAAAACCTGCATTCAATACACTAGGGATTTGGGATTGAAGTTGCGCACCTTCTCAATGAGCACATCCAAGTGAAAATGAGTGCACTGGAGTTGCATGTTCACGAGGAGCCACTCTGCTACAGTGACCATTAGTTGCCCCGAAGAGCAATAATGCTGGCTATATTCTTGCCCAAGTCCCCCTTGAACAGACTCCCTGAGCTCGGTGGTGCAAATTTAATTGGAAACTAGTAATTATGCCACTAGCAGGGTTTAAACTCGTGTACTAAATTTCCCTAAGCAACACCTCTACCAATTCACCTATTCAGATGGTACACCATTGACATTTTAAATGCTAATTTTATACACCAACCACACCAAAAGGAACTCAAATGAAAATTTTAACCATGCAGTTTTTTTTAACCCTTTGGTTTCTACATTCCTCAAGCCAAGAAAAGACGAGCTAAAAACAGAAAACCAACGCTTGAAAGAACAAACGAATACGTCAAGGCTGCTGCTTACTATCCAATATTTTTAGCTCGATCACCACAACACTGATATTATCTTTACTTCCCCTTGCCATTGCCAATTCTGCTAGAATTGCAGCAGCTTTTACTGCACCAGTTTCACCAACCACTGCACTTGAAGTGCACCTTCTCCTAATTTCACCCTTAAAGCATCTCCTCGCAACATCACAGGCAACTTCGTTTGATATAACATCCCAAAGACCATCACTTGCTAGTATGATAAACTCATCTTCTTCTGTTCGATCCATTAAAATGACCTCTGGTTCAGAGATCACATATGGTTTAAGATACTGGTCGCCTGTTCCAGGAAAAAAAAAAAAACTGCTAGATTATATATACATAATCCAATACTAGCGAGAAAGCAATCAAATAAACATTCTTTCCTTACGATCGAAATATAGAATACAATGTACTCAGGCGTCCATCCACAATGCTAAAATTCTAGGGACACCTCGTTCAATGACTACCATGTAGAAAAATTACAACTTTCGCAATTTTTTCCATCACCACTCTTCTAAATTATATATATTCCATTCTTTGGAATCATTCTATCACTAGAATATAGAATTATTATCAATTTCAAACAAGTTAATCCTAATAATCAAAACTCAAATCTCGCATCAATTTTAAGTCTAAGAAACTAATGGCAAATCAATGTTGACCAAAAGCTCCAAATTTGTGATTAGCTCATTCAAGTCATCGTCAAAGTATCTAACTACCCTGGCATGCATATTTTCTTTGAATGCCACATAAAATGGCAAAACCTTAAAAATACCTATAGATCGAGAAGTTGCAAGTACTCCCAGTATTCTGAAACCATCCCAATTTATAACTTGTCCACCAGCGGCTTCTACTCTTTCCAGTTCGTCTGGTCTATCAGGCTGTAAAACCAATTAATGTGGTGTCAATAATGTCTAAGCACCGATAATTTCAAATAAACTATAAAGATGGATGAATTTTTGTGCAATAAAAATTTCCTTTTAATCTTGTGAATCTTAAGAACTTGTTCAACACTGATGCTCACTATCAGTGTTCTAAAAATCGCTAGGTGCTGGACGGGCGGCGAGCAGGTGCCTAGCGCCCAGGAGCCTAGGTGATCTTAGGTTTTGTATTATAACTTTAATAATTTATAAAAGTTAAGCATAATACCTTACCAATTACATCCAATTTAATGCCAATATACATATGCAAAAGAGCATTGCTACAGCGCACTGGGGGTTAGCCTGGTGCTACCCCCACCATCCATTTAGCCTCGCGATATGTGCTACACCCATCTCGAGGCAAAATGAACGGTGAGGCAAACCCCCGGTGCAACAAAGAATTTTCGTATGCAAAATTTAAAAACATGAAAAATTAACAATTGTGAACAAAATTTATTAAAACTCAAATGACTAAAGTTGGTCATGATGGGTACTTTATATAAATTTGAATTTGTGTAATCGTTTTATTTTTCTTCAAATTGCATGAATAACCTCAGTTATTTTTGATAAAATCTACATTAGTAAAATTGGTACCGGCAGATCCTTTGAGAATTCCATTAAGTAATCATCCTTTGCTATATTTAGACATATACTGAATAAAAAAATAATTAAATAGTTTATTTCTAAAAAATAGGAAAAAAAATAAAATAAGAACACAATCCGCCTTATTAAAAAAAAAAAAAAAAAAATCGCCCAAACCGCCTAGACTCCTCCTAGGCCGCCTAGACCCCGCCTAAGCCGCTTAGGCCGACTAGACCGCCTAGATCCGCCTAGGCCGCCTAGTTCCCGCCCAGACCCCGCCTAGACCCGCCCGAAACCGCCCGCCCAGCATTAATCTGGGCGGTTTTCCACCTTCTAATGCCTAGGCGGCCGCCCAAGCTGATTTTTAGAACACTGCTCACTGTATATGTGAAATTTAGAGTTCACATCTAAACTCTATATGATGTCTCCCTAAAGAAATTGTTTGACATATTCTTACCAAAGGATCAATCTCCATGGACATGAGGACGACATCTACAAGGCTGTCTATAGCTTCCATGATTGAAGGCCCTGTGGACAATTAAAAGACTAACATTGCATGCAGACAAACTTGTACGACTAGCTCATTAGCTGAACAAAATTTATACATGACATGAAATCTGCTATGGAACTAGGGTTATGTGGCATTATCAAATTTTTATAACATCGAGGAGGTACACATAAACATATGGACCTAGTTGCAAAATCCTTATTACCAAGCAATTCTGTACATGATATATATGATCGATTGTGTATGTAAATTACACAAAGAATTTGGTTTTGTTGAACTGACTCGTATCAATTTTGATACAAAGATAATAACTACACTCTACAAGAGATCTAAAATGACTTGTATCAATTTTGATACAATGATAATAACTACACTCTACAAGAGATCTAAAATACAAGAGTGAGGGCTAGGATCCAGATTTTGTAACCAAGTGACGGTAAGAAACCATATTTTATAACTAGGATGATGATGCATCATTAGAAAAGCGTTTTTACAACCTTAAAATATACATAAAATCTTTGAGGTTTTTGCAAAAACTTGATCTTCTAGTGTGTGTGTATATATATTCCATACCCTATCAACTAAGCATCACTAGAAAGTAATCATATATTGGGATTCGAAGCTAGAACGTGGGTGACAAACCCACACAGTCCTAGCCGATAGGTCATATCAAAGTAAAAACAAGTTTCAACAACAAATACTATTCACACAGAATCATGAAACCAAAACCATGCAATATTAACCAAAACCACTGCAAAAAAACACAGTAATACCTTATGATCATGTGACAAGGCCACAACACTGCCTCCCCGCGACAACACCGCCCTGGAATCACCGCAATTTGCAACAACAACCTTCTCCTTCCCAACCAACGCCACCAATGCAGTCGATCCGATCGACTTAATATCCTCAAGCTCACACCCTCTCCCATCAACCTCCCCATCCATTTTCATAAAACAACACTCCATAACCTTCTTCCAATCAAACACATGATCACCACCTTCAACACCTTCCAAACTCATCTCCACCTCCTTCGCCAGCACTAGGTGCAACAAGTCTCTACACATGTAAGCTACTACTGATCCACCGTGCCCATCATACACACCAAAGAAATCAAACACTGCTAAATTCGATAACGCCACTAACCCAGGCGATATCGTCACTGCATCCTCCATAGCTCTTCTTCTCCCACACATTAAAATTGACCCGTGTGCCACATTGGGGTAGTTTTGTAATTCTACTATCTTCTCATCTATCACTTTTTCTCCTTTATTTACTATAATTTTAATTGGCGTCGTCGTACTTGAGGATAATTCGGATGCATGATTTTCCTTGTTCCTCTTATTGAATTCTAGACCATCTTCGACTCCGTCGTGAACTCGGGTTTTCTGGTTATTGTACCTTCTTCCATCCTTGATGGAAATCTCTCTAAGGTTGTGGTGGTGTTGGTGTTGGTGTTGGTGGTGGTGGTTTTCCATTTTTGGTGTTGAAAGAGGAAGAAGAAGAAGAATTAAGAGGGAGTATTTAACATGAGTGAGATGGAAAGTGGACCGTTGGATCTTGAATACGTGGTGGGGGTGTGCGGATCTTCGCCAGGTGTGTTTTTATACGGCAGTCTTTAACTGGTCACCACTTTACGAGATTAAGTGAAAGCAGAGATACGTGGACGGTCCATATTTGATTTGAATGACACGTAGGCTTTTTGGAAATCTGTTTTGCGTGATTTGGTTTGGCGGGAGATATGTACTGGTTGTTAGTGATTTGGTGCTCCTGGAAGTAAGATTTAGCATGCGAGTTTTCTGGTACCATTCGTTTTGATGCGATTGTCGGATTGTGGTTACTGCAATGAGTTGATTTTTTATTTTATTTTTAATTCCTTAACTCTTTTCACTAGGGTTGAATGCCAAATCGACGGTTTGGTTTTTCATCTAAATTGTGAATCGAACCGACTTAGGTCGATTTTAAAATTTTTAAATCAAAATTGAACCGAACATTAACAAAATCAATCCGAAACCGAACCGATCGATTATTTTAAACATATTGTATTATTTATATATAAAATATATATTATTTATTATATATTCAGTTTGGTCGGTTAAAATCACATAGAAACCAAAATCTAACCGACCACTTCGATTATGAATTTTTTTTAAACCAAAATCGATCCGAACCGAATTTAAACCGAACCAATCAATTTAATTAAAATCGATTCAATCGGTTTGATCGATTTTTTGTTCAGCCCAACCTTCCACCCCATATGTCGCTTACACTAAATTGGTATCCCATTGGACCATTGGAAATGTATTATAACATTTTCAACCTTGTGATCAAGGAACATCTCGACCTAATTGTGTTTTGATTAAAGAGATATATTTTGATGCGTCTATAATGACAATAAAGTTATAAAAGTGGTTTAGAGATAAGAAAATTATTTTGCTCAAATGCATAAAACATTGTTTTAAAAACTATTAAAAAAAGGTTAGGTTATGAAATCAAGTTTTGCAATAATATATATTTTGTACTCAAAATGATGTGGCATTGATAGATGAGATTTTTTTACAATCTCGAGATACACAAAATCTTTGGTGATTTTATAATTCTTTCGAGATTATGCTACGTCACCTTGATTATAAAATATGGTTGCAAAAACCTAATTTTCTAACATTTTTTGTATTTAAAAAATGAAAAATGAAAATTTTGAGTACGATGTAGGCTAAGGAAACTTAGTCATGGCACCACCGTGATAATGTTAAAAAGGAATATTTATTGACGGGACCCACAAACGCCAGATCTCTCAAAAAGCTTCAACGTGGCGTTGCAGGTGGGGGTCGAAAGATAGGTATCTAAACTGCTTTTTTGTCTGACTTAAAATTTGACCGACTCGTGTCATCCTATGGTGAAGTGTCCACTTACGTGTTACTAGTCATTGTTCCAAGTATCTCCCGATATTTCATTTTCAAATTTCAATAATAAGTAAAAATGAGTGATTCTTATTGTCGAGGAAACCAGCGAGGAAAAAGAGGTGGAGGGGGGTGAACTGTTCATCCCTCTCGGAATGTGCGCACCAAAAAAGTGGACACACATCTCGAGGAGGTGAACGGTTCACCCCCTGCCACCTCTCTTTCCTCGCTGATTTCCTCGACAATAAGAATTTCTGAAAAATTAAAGAGATTTGTTTAAATATTTTTAAGCAAAACTACGGTATCAATGTGCTTTACGTACGCGAATATTCAGTACTTAAATACGGATAATAGTATTTTTTATTTATAAGAGATTATTTATAATTTATAAATAATTAAAAAGTTTTAAATAAATTATGTTGGAAGCTTAGGTATAATTATTAAATATTGAGAGAGACTGAGTTTGATTATAAATAATTTGAATTTGAAAGAACAAAAGTTTATATAATGTAATAATTTTTTCAATTAAAACACACAAAATTGAAAAGTAAAGTTAGAGTTGAATACATAGTTTTTACCATTCATTTGGGGAAGATGAATTATAGTAATAGAGATAATCATAAATGTTACTTATATTTCAAATTTAACTAATTAAAAAGGATAAAAAAAATATTACGGAGTAAATTATTCTAACCAAGGATTACACTCTTACTATTGTAAGGGTTTAGTTATAGATTACTAGAAAAATTCAAATGAATATATTAAGGATTTAGATTTTATTAATTAATGTTTAAGAGATACTGATTTTGATTATAAAAAAGATGAAATGTGAAAAATAAAATCTAAAAATTTGATGTTAGGGCGTATTTATATTTAATAGATAAAACTTGAAATGTGTTGATGTAGCATCAGTGAGCTAATCTACCGTGCCACTAATTGTGTGGGTGGGGTCAACACCCCCACTTCCAACTATGTTTAAGGATAGTTTCGTATATTCAAATGTCAAAATTATTTTGTAATTTCACATTTTTACAGGGATATTTAAAAAAAAAATTATTTATGATGGATGCATCACACCCCAGCGTGCCGCAAACTTAAATATGACTTAACTATATGTTTATTCAACAATCGATAGTCAGCACTAAGCACTCAACATTTAAAAATTTATGCTTCTAAAACACCTGATCAAAGTGAATCACTTCGATTCTAAAACTAAAATCAAATGCGACTTGTATCAAGATAATTAAAGAGCCTTGTATCATGCAGGCAACCTGCATTTTCCCACATTTATTCGTGCATAGAAATGAACACAATACCATGGGCGCACAATGGTTTTGACAATAGAGAATTGGAATTGATTTAAGGTTCAAAGATGCATGCCAAGGTTTTCAGGTTTTTTTTTTTTTTTTTTTTTTTTTTTTTTTTTTTTTTTTTATGGACGCATGATCTCATTCAGGGTTTTTCTAATTAGCGAGGAAACTGGTGAGGGAGGGGGTGCAACCCTCCATCTCCTTTGAATACGTGAAAGCACATATCTTGAGGGGGATGGAGGGTTGCACCCCCTCCCTCTCCCATTTCCTCACCAATTAGAATTCCCGCATGAATTTGGAATAAAAGTATACACTAAAGAGGAACAGTCGTTCTAGGCGGCGAGGAAACGGGTGAGGGTTTGAATCCATCCCTCTCGAGATTCACATGAGTGCATATCTCGAGGAGGATGGAGAGTCACACCCCCTCCCTCGCCTGTTTCCTCGCCATTTAGAATCACCGGAAGAGGAATTTATGAAAGAGTTGTTCTACCTAGGCACAGATTTAGGTGGGGGCAAGTGGGGGCAAGTCTTTTGATATATATATTTTTAAATAATTTATTTGTCTCTCAATTAGTTTTTAATTTGTTCCTCTATTCTCACTTTTCACTTCAACCAGGACTTCATCATTCAAATCATGTACATATCAAATTCAAACTCTACTTTTAGAGTTAGAGATAGATGTTAAATCCCTCAAATAACAGAAATTCAAGCGGACCTGGGAAACCACTGCCTAGACATTTTTGCCCCTCTATCTTTAAACACATATTCCAAAAAGGTGTTTTAAAGAGGGGGCAAAATTATATTTTCGCCTCCAGGCAGGAAGCAGGCTAATTTCCCAGGCCAGCTAGAATTGCTCATCGAAGAAACCAAAATCCACAGTTTCTTCTTCACCCTCCATCGATTGGATAAGATGAGGGAAATCCCTATATTTCATCATCTTCAAAGATCTATAACTATTGAGTTATTTGAGCTTATCTTCACAAGATCCAGTAGGATCCAAACCACCTTATTCTTCTTCTTCTTCTAGGTACCAGGTGCCTTCATTAATCACTGTGTTGATCATATCCACAAAAAAAATCGTAAGCAACTCAATCTTTTCCTAATTTTCTTCATGTAGTAGTAATCAACAATTCAAACCCTTCTCTTTTGTTGTGTTTCTATAAGTAGTAATCATCTCCAATGAATATAATAGTAATAATCTTCAATGACTGTCTTTGTTGTATTCCCCTTTTTGCTATAGTAGTAATCAATGAATATAGTAGTAATTCTATAGGGCCTGAATCCCCTGCTTGGTTTGCTGTCTGGGGGGCAAAAATACACTTTTGCCCCCTCCTTTTTAAACACATTTTTCAAAAAGGTTCACATTTTCCAAAAAAATTGTTAAATAGGGGTAAAAAGTGTATTTTTGCCTTCTCAGGCAGCAACTTCACTGATTTTTTCAGGCTAGGAAGAATTTCGGATTAAAAAAAATTCATGTTAAAGTAACTAATTTTTATATTATATTTAATTAATTATGACATCACTCCGCCCCCCCTCGACAAAAAACCTGACTCCGTCACTGGTTCTACCTATCGAGGGAGTGGGCGAGGAAAACAACGAGGGAGAGAGAGGGGGAAGGAGGAAGCTGTTCACTCCCCTCAGAATGTGTGCCGTCATTTTTCATAAATACATCTCGAAGGGGATGGACGGCTCCCTCTCTCCCTCCCTCGCTGTTTTCCTCGCCCACTTCCTGGACATTTAGAATTTTCGTTTACGAAATCTTGAGTGATTATAGGGATTCTGTGTGACAGATGTGGGGCCATTCTTTGGTGGATTCCTTCCAAGTAAGATGTCACGTAGTGATAGCAAAAGCCCAATGTTTGATTGCCTGGCGTTTTGCTGACACGTGAACTGGATAAGTAATGATGACACAAAAACCTAGTGTTTGAAGAGGACAGATTCGAGTGTTACTTGAACCGTTGGAATTTTCCTCCAGCACCCCCAAAAGGTAAGCAAGAACAACTTCCCACTGGTTCAACTTCAAAATAATGCAGAAAGGGTACTCAGACTTGTTATGGGAAGATTTTGAGCCTAATACAGTCTACACGCCAAGCCATGTCAGATCATGAGACAGACTGTCACGACTATGACGTGGCACTGTCATGCAAGCTAAATGGTTATCGAGGATGCTTAGTCGCCACACTACGTCGATTCTATGTCGGTTGTGGAATAGTTATTATGTACACAAATTTTAGAGAGCTAAGCATCAGAGGTTTTGTGTGTGTTTGTGGTCAATTGATAGAGAGTATGAAAATCTTTAAAATGATGAAGGGTATCCTGACTCTTTGATGCAGGCCTGGCCTGACCTGACTCTCTAGACGGACTGAATCATGTATGACTTGTTTTGTACTTCCATTGTTACATTTTTTACTTGGCGTGATTTATTGATTACTTCATGGGTATTTTCAGACAATGCCACACATCTTTATGTAAAAGTGAGAGTAGGACAAGATAAACATCATTATCTCAATCTTATCCCATTATTTTATCTTTAAGACAAAGATAAACATTATTTCGATCTCGTTCCATCCCAAAACGAGTTTGAACGAAACACAATATGCATGATATAGAACAAGATAAAATACTTTTGTATTTGAGGGTTAATTTGGCAAAGACCTTAATACGGGTTGTGTGAGTTGTATTAAAACAATTTTCCTTATGCTAGAAATTCTTTGGTGTAAGAACTGAAGTTAGACCAAAGGATGTGAGGTTACATTTTCATTTTTCTGCACAAATATGAACATAAAAAAGAACGGTAACTTCCAAGCAGTCTAGTTTCACTATACAGTCTATTTTTTTCACTGGTCCAACAAATATTTTTCATCACTGGAGAAAAAAAATACCTATAATTCATTGGGTTACCGACCCAAAAGCTATAAATAAACAGTAAGAAAGAGACATGGAGGCCCATATTTACTTCGCTTCCAGAAGTTAACAGCGAGAAATTGCTTACTTGGCTGCTTTGTACATGTTGTCAATAACTTCCTGTAAGATATGAGGTGATTAGAGCTCAATTATGAGGCTCGCAAACTAGCCGCTATGTCAGGACATGTAACCAATATTCTTAATATTTATATACAACATTGCTTTCATAAAAAAAAAAAAAAAGTCACGAGTCCTTCACAATTTCAAATAGGTTTTAGGATGAGGCGCTTGAATAGGCAGATCTGTGACAAATATGTGATTGTGACAATAAAGCACTTCCCCACGTTGGTTCATGATCCAAATACTAACGATGAATTCACGACCCCAATTCGTCCCACACAGCACTCTTTGAAATACGGAGTGTAGAAAAATTAGTTTATACGAATATCCACCCCACCCCGCCCTGAATGGGGCAGATATGGGTTTAACTTAATGAATTTTTGGACGGATTTAGAGATCGAAAATTTAATCCGTGACGGATTCGGGGCAGATACGGACTTGGTCATCATATATGTATAATATATAATTTGTTACCAACCCAACAAAGCTTCAAGCCACAGGCCCAAGCCAATGTATTGAAGGGCCCAACTTTTATAGAAGCATAGACTTCTTTATTATCAATTTTCTTTAATCTTTTGTTGCCACCACCAGCATAATTATCAGCACCTTCGTAACTATTGCCACCACCACCCCATCACAGCCACTAGCACTACTGTAGCATAATCATCATCACCACCATCACATGTTGTTACAACTACCATAGCATTAGTATAACTACCAACACTCAATCACTGCCACTTCCACATTCACCACATACACCATATCATAATCACTTTCACAATAATAACCACCAACATCTTCACACTCATCGCAACCACCATAGGATAACCATCACCAACATCTTCATAGCCATACAACTTCCTTTACCACCGCCAATACCTTAACAAATTACAACCAATGCCATAACCACCATAGCATAATTTCCACCACCACTGCAACCCCTATAGTCATAATAATTGCCACCGCAATACCAAAACCACAACCACCTCTTCTGCCACCCACAACCACACCACCAGAACCATCACTATCATAACCACCACCAACAACCACCGCCATCATCACCACCTCCAACAACAACCATTGTCATCATCTCCACCACCAACTATATAAATAATCACCACCACCATGATACCAAAAACACAACCACTGCTATCCCACCACCACCACCTACGAGATGAAGTAGGGTTCAATAAGGAATCTCCAAGCCAATGGGGTACTAGCTCAGTTGGTAGGCTTGTGACGGATGGTATCACAAGCCCAAGATTCAAACCCTGCGACACATTTGAGGTTGAGGGATTAAAAAAAAATCTCCAAGCCAAATACCAAATATACAACCACAAGTCACAACCATTGTTATGATCACTGCCACGAACAACCACAATCATCATCATCACCACTGTTAACAACAACCACCACCATACCAATGACACCACAAGGTCCACAGCCACAACCAATGTCATCATCTCACCACCCACAACCGTATCCACAATCACCACCACCACCCTAATACCAAAACCACAACCACTGCCATCACCATCACCAATGAAATAGATTAAGGTTTAACAAGGAATCTCCAGGCCAAATACTAAATACACAACCACCACCATGCCACAACCATAACCATTACCATCATCTGCATCACCCAACACCATATCCACAATCACCACCACCACAATATCATAACCATCGCCTTCATCACCACCGACGACATAAAATAAGGTTCAACAAGGAATTTTCAAGCCAAATACTAAGTATAATCCAGATTAAGTTTTCTATCTTCAAATTGTTCATCCACAAATTATAATCCCATATCACATACAAGTCAAGTTTCACGTTACTTAGCTAAAACTTAAGTTTCATGTTACATAACCAAAAGTCAAAAGTCAAATTTCATGTTACTACCATAGTCCCACATCATCTAAAAGTTGACAATGCTCTTATTAAAACTAGCCGAGACACTTGAAATTTTTTATGGGCTCTTAGCCAATTAAGCCTCATTGGGCTAGCAAAATGGACAGGCATTTGATGGCCTTTTAATTTAAAACCAGCTGGCTCTTTTGTGGCGGGGTGTGGATTTCCAATTAGTTAGAAGACCATCAGGTATAAACGGAATGGGGCGGGGATTTGTGGCGGATTTTGTAAAAATAAATAAATAGTTAGATGGGGCGCGGATGCGGGGATGGTTTTTCCTGGCAGGGCGGGGACGTATATAGAAAAACTCTGCCCCCTTGCCATCCCTATTTTGAAAGAATAAACTGGTAATCAGCTTAACTGACATTATAAGTAGCATTTTGCATTTTCCTGAAGATTATAACATGCATTTGGGGCCTTTTCTCAAAAGTAGATGGTTCTCTACCGAAAAGCATCAATTTGAGATCTGCATCCTAAATTGGACTTATCTGGGTTTGCACTCCGGTACTTATAGCGGCAAACAAAATCAAATCATCCCTTTAAAAAGTAAATGAAAAACATCTATAGATTGAGTTTTAAACAATTCAGAGAAGGTACTACCCCTTTCTGCAATAATCATGTCAATACTCTTGAGGAAAATGAAGCTCATAAGCCAAACACCGCCTATGATACCAGAGAAATAAATAAATAAATAAATAAAGCAACTAGAACTGACCTGATAGTATTTGAGCAGCTGGGGCCTCTTCTTCTTGTAAGTAGGGGTGATCAGGTCACGCTCCATATCAAACGGCTGAGGGTCTAGGTGAACAGCCTTGATGAATTCGAAACCTTTCAACTGTCATAAACCAAGTCAAAAGTTATAAATTGGCATGGTTGTAAACACTCAGTAACAAGACTGAATCGAGAACAAAACTGAGAATGCTCAGGAAGACATGAACAGAAACCTTCTTTCTTTTCCAGTCTTAGAGAGTTCTCCTAGGAAGTACTCTTTTGCTTTGGGATTTCCACACAAAGAAGTGAAATCCCCCTCGACCCCATTATCATGTGCCCATTTTTCAAGTGCTTGCTGCTTGGGGTTAATAACAGCAATGAGGAAGGACTCGAAACTGTTACCATATACCCATATCTGAAAAAGAGAACAGAATAAAACTGAGATAGCCAAAACTGTAACAGGTCTCAAGGGTGTAATTTAAAGAACTGAAAAAAAATGAAGGCATGCATAATTATTTAATGAAAGGACAGTGAGCCTTTTTTTTTTTTTTTTTTTTTTTTAAAATTATTTTTTAATGTGTAATGTAAATCCATTCTTTCCACTCGCATATAAGAGTTAAGATGCAGACCGACTCAATATCCGAGATACTGCCATATATGTTCTCCAGGTTCTCAACTGCAACATATTCTCCTTGTGAAAGCTTAAATATATTCTTCTTTCTATCAATGATTTTCATGCTTCCATCTGGTTGCCACTCACCGATATCTCCTGTTCATATATATCACAAACAACATTAAAAAGATATAAACTAATGATAGAAGAGACATACAGTGAAGATGTTGAGATCGCACAAACCTGTGTGGAACCACCCATCGATCATAACCTCTTTTGCTAGGTCTTCACGTTTGTAGTATCCTGAGAACAGGGTTTTCCCCGCACACAGATTTCTCCCCGTGGTGTGCTTGCATTAGCATCATAGCCCATTTCTGGAACAGACTCTAAACAGACATCTACATTTGGAACAGGAGGGCCCACTGTTCCAAGCATATTTAATTCATTTGGCAGGGAAACAAAGGTCCCAGCACAAGTTTCTGTCAAACCTATATCAAGAATAAAAATGAAATCAGTCAGTAAATAATTGTGCACCAAATTATAATGAAAACCAAATTATAATCATTAAACCAATTTTTACATATCGTATAGTTGAATCAATATTCATCTAGAACACAGGCACAGGATGTCAATTACAAGCTGTTCAGTGAGTTAGCGACGCAAATAAAAATGTGTATACAATTTTTTTTTACTAATATACAAGTAATTTTCTATTGTCTTATCATATTAAAAAAAGTGAATGTTTTTCTAACTAAATTGCTAAAGATATTAATAAGTTAAGTCGGGAGTCATTTTATGTTTCCCAACCACTTAAAGTTGATTGTGGACCCAGGTGCTAACATACAAAATGAAAAAGTAAGGAGTTAAATTGATTTTAACAAAAAAATTCAAAAGGTGGCAGAGGTAAATATTGCTGGAAACATTTCATACAACATATGTTGAAAGGGAGTTTCAAAGTAAGTAGGGGCATTTTACCAAAATATTTGCAAGACAAAGGGGGAGAGAGAAATATTTTGAAGCATCTATCCACAAAAGATTTCAAACTCAGTGGGGGGCCGGGGGCATTTGCATAAGCAGGGATATTTAAATATCAGAAAAGGAATCATAGGATATGATCCATATAGATGAAGCTGAATGGAAACAACCTTATAGCCAAAAATAAAATTGCAACATGTTTGAGTAACTCTCGAAACAAGTTTAAAGTGAAAAGAAAATAGATGTATTGACAGTCTTCCAGGAAACATGTAGTTTGGTATATCTAAAGAGATAAAAGATTGATTAATAATCACATTTGGATTTAAAAAAAATTACATATACAACAGATAATTGGACCCCCGTGAATTTGTCAGGGTGAACCCTAACAAATACCATTCACAAGCAATCATTCTGATAGATCAAGCACAGCGGATAACAACATATAAACAAATTATTCAAGATCTAAAATGAAAGAAAAAGAAAACCTAGTTTATTCATACCAGAAACCCTAATTTTCTTGAAGTTACAATCTGAACTAATGACAATAAACCCTCCTCTTCTCTTAAATACTTCCAATTATGGGCCAAGTGTCACCCCCTTTATTACTAAGCACACCTACTACATTAATATATACTAAAGACAATCACATTCCATACAAATAAGTTACGGCTAGATCAATACTGTAGAAAAACCTAACAACTTTTTCACCATTTGATTTAATGTGAGGGAAAATAGTAAAAAATCAACCGAGTTCCTCAGTAAGGATGATCTGCATAAACCAAAGCAATGCCTAGTCTATACATATATGAGAATGTGCAATAAAACAGAGTGGGTTTAACAATACCCCTACGATAATATTATTTTGTTTTCATTGGCTAGCCAGGGTACTATAGATGACTGATACTCATAGCTGTTATTCATAAGTTGTCAAAGAATGCATACCATATCCTTGAAGAACATGAGCACATGATACAACTCGTAGAAAAGATTCCACATGGAGGGACAGTGGTGCTGCTCCAGATAGAATAATGCGCACATTTCCTCCCAGTCCTTGTTTTACCTGAAGGAAACGAATTACTATAAGAACAGAGCTCATGAACAGAATATTTTAGAACTAGTGTGCCTACTGCTGGCGGGTTTCCAGTTTCCACTATACCTTCTTGAAAACAACTTTGTCCACGATGGGAGCAGCATCTTCATGGCTCTTTCCTTTCTTCATATTACTTAGTTTGCTGCAGCATTTTATATAGCACATAAGAGCCACACGTGGAAACAATAGAAGAAAAGAGTGATGTATTAAAATTTTATGCTATAATCAGCTGCAATCAGAAAACTCCTGGGCATTATAGCTCCATTGGTTTCCGGGAGCTTATACTTTTCTTGTTTGGTACTAGATGCAAAACTTTCAAAGAAACATGATCCAGAATATTGTATTCCTTACTATTTAAGACAAAGAGTCAATATAACATCAATAACTAAACTATATGCCTGTAGATATCTATAAAATATAGCGAATTAGACAGCCATGAATAGAGAGGGGCAGAGAGGGAAACCATCCAAAAGACACAACTGCTATTTTGCACATGTAGGAGGGGAAACATTTGAATGCTTACGTTGCTCTCCATGAGTCGCGACAACTCTTATTTATTTGAGAGAAAAAGATGTTTGTGCCACGATTTTTCCCAAATCGCTTAGGAGGCCTTCCTAGTGAACACACACTAATAGCAGCAAAGCTTTTCCAGCTCAAATAGTAAAACTTGTAGTTGATGACACCATGAGTCTGTAGATTGAAGCCTGCCAACAATTAACATCTTTGAGCTCAAACCCCACACCTCCATGAGGGATGGTTAGGACCAACGTGGTACAAAAGTTAGGTGTCAGAGATAATTGAAAAGGTGTTCTCCAGTATTCTTTCTGGGAAAGATTTTCAGCCAGCTGAGCCACTTGAGCTTAAGTAGGAGGCTTAGACAACAAAAGAAGAAGAAGAAGAAGAAGCACTGCTTCGCAATGCAGTTGTGTGATACATGGAGTTCATAATTTTATCATTAATTTCCTACACTTATGAAATTTGCCTGTGCAACTACTTTTTAAACATTAGTGAGTTGCTTGATCCTTGGAAAATCCAAAACTACAACTTTAGTGAGTTGCTTAATCCTTGGAAAATCCAAAATTACAACTCAGTACTTACTATGACTGTGCAACGCCAAATAGTGCACGCCTTAAACGACCCCCAGCGGATACCTTCTCTATTAAACCTGAAGAAATATAGGAATTAAAATGTTAATATTAACTCTTCTCATTTTCCATATATGCTAAAGTTCAGCATAGCAGGAGTAGGAGGACAGAAAAACCAGTTGCTAATGATGGTTACAATCGACAAATGGGACATGCATGCAGTCCAGAATGCAATATTACATCAGCAATAATTGCCTCTGGATGGAAGAATAAAAGAAACCATATCATCCCAGTGCTATAAAGAATTGCACGTGCATGCTGACCTGCAAGGGTTGAATATAAGACATCTCCCAACAAAATATTAAAATAAACTTATTATTCCTCATCTTTTTTTGATGATATATTGAAACAATTTCTCTACAGTGAGTATGTATGATGGGCAACTCAAAAGAACTGCAACCAACTACAATAAAGATTGTCTATCTGAACTAATTTGTCATAGAACAACTACTGGGAGACGGGCTGCATGACAGTAAGCATGTATCAACAGATGCAGGCATTCCCAAGTATCAACAGATGCATTCCCACTTTGGAATTGCTACATGTATCAACAGATGCAGGCATTCTCAAGTGAACCATAGTAAACCCAAAACTTACCTGAATGTATCCTATCAAGCACCCTTGGAACAGCACAAAAAATAGTTGGTTTAAGCTCACCAAGGTCTTCAACCAATAATTTGACATCCTGGATAAGAAAATGACCAGATATTACTATAAGAATATCAACATGGTAACGTGGATACACCTAACTGACTTACCCCACGCCAAAATCCAATTGAGGCACCATGATAGATGAATGCCTCCTCAATCACCCGATCGAATATATGTGCCAGAGGAAGATACGACAAGTAAACATCCTTATCCACCAACTGTTAGCATTTTGCAAAAAAAATAAAATAAAAATAAAAATCTAAAAAATTTATATATATAAGAAACAGTACGAAAAATATATTCAAGGCCACAAAACTAAAAACAGAACATCAATTATCACTTTGCTTTTCTATCCCAGATGACACATGAAGCAGAAGCATAAGTCTAGATAAGCATTATTTCACCTTTTCGTTCACACTCTCTAGCAATCGTTTAACACCAGCTATTAGAGTAAGAATTCCATCATTAGATATCAGAACTCCCTTGGGATCACCAGTTGTTCCGCTGGTATACATTATTGTACATATGTCATTTCTATTGCTAGCTGGTAGATCAAACTGCTTATCATTTCCCTGCAGACGCAGCACAGTCCTTATAAATAAGCACATGTGAGAACAAATAAATCAAGCCAATTTTCTTTTATTAGTTAATAATATAAATAATATACATATATATATACAAATATGAAAGGTTGAGATAAACTACAAGGAAACCAAAAAGGACAGGTAAAACCAGCAATAGAAAAAAAGGATACCATTACTATCTACCTCCAAGCATGGTATAATCCCATCTTACACAACAACTATATATGCTGTAGAAAATAAATTATATGAAAAAATAAATAGCCGGCAATAATACTAATGTAGACACACCAAGGTACTGGAGCATGTCTAACTCTAAGCACCAAAAGAGCATGTTTTGAACATCATAAGTTTCTCACTCGCAGGTCTTTCTCCAGTTATGATGCAATTTCTGCCTGTTTTATCGATCGAAAACAAATAAATAAGGAAAAAAAATTCAAGAAGCCAAGGCTGTAGACTGAGGAGAAACTTTTCAAGGTCGAAGATCATTTCTACCTCAACAAGAGGTAGGAGACTTTTGTGAAAACCCAAATTATGTTTCAGGAGCAGCCTTTCCTTTATCAGTAAAATAGAAATGTATTTACAAGAGAATGGAAGGTCTGAACAACCAACAAAAGTATCAACTAACAAGATATATTGTTATGCTGGACATACAAGAACAGAATTGGGTGTCCTTGAAGAAACCCCAAATCCAAAGGTTGATTTTGGTGTCTACCCACAGATTATCCACATTCTTCTGTAATCCCCTAAAAAATTTGTTGTTTCTTTCTCTCCATAATACCCATACCAAAGAGTGGAAATTCAAAAATACACACTTGTCATAGACCGTTGAACCACCTCAAAAATGTTGCAAGGCGACTCAAAGAACAACAATTCGAACATACTTGTTGAACAAATTCTTATGCATAAGCTAGTGCCACAAAAAATTCCCAATATGGGTCAACATAACCATCATTACTCACTACGTTTATCGCGGTAGAAACATCATCCTCTTGGCCAAAAATGGAAAGAAATCACAAAAGTCAAATGACTCATATTTCGGGAATCGAGTACGTGCGATGGTGCCCTTTAAGTTCCTAAAAAAGCTAGAGGGACTCTGACAAACAGTATGGCTTGTCCTACTATTTTTGCATGTGTTCAAGTTCTTCCTCCAATATTTCTCTAAGTGATCTCATTCCATTGTCAAATATTTTGATCATTTTCCACATGTTATTTTGACAAAAATCTATCATGAATTGCTCAACTCACGCCATAGAGGAAACGGTAGGGGTGTGTACCACATTGGCCAATGGGAATGGGGTGGAGGTGGTGAAGAATAAATGTTCATGGGACCTAGGTGTATCGTGATTGTGGATAATAAAATTGGCTATGGGTATCGGATACCGCACGATATTAGATTGGATTTGGGCAATATTGGTATGTGGGATAATAAGGATATGCAATGTTAGTGAATCGTATAGTAAATTGAAAAGGGTAAGATTTTGATTTAATCGTAAATCGAATCGTAAATCGTAAGATTTATAAAATTATAAATATATGTATTTAAATTAATAAATATTAATAACTTATACCCAAAAATAATCAAAATGTAAGAGTACACTTTCATTGGTAAGTTCGAAAGAAACTTCCTTAAAAAAATAAGCCCAAAAGAAAATTACTAATTAAATCAAGCCCAAATGAAAGAATGTAACTAAATTAAGCCCAAATTCCATTCAATTTCATTTCATTTCAATATCAATTTAACTTTTAATTGATTTTGATTTTGATAGTTAGGGAGCAGCAGGGAGATGAACTTAACACCATCGATGAACTCAACATCATCACTCATCGCTTTGAAGCAATCTGATGAAGCTCTGAGGAAGCAATCCGAGGGAGCAGCAGGGAGGTGGAACCAATCTGAGGAAGCTCTGATGAAGCAATCTGAGGCGGAACGATGAAGATCTGAGCGGAACAGATGAAGATCTGAAGCGGAACCAATCTGAAGAACCAATCTTAGCCGAATCTGACGCGGATCTAAGCCGGTATGTTCTTCTTTTTTTTCTCCTGTACAAAGCATAAATCGACGATTGCTTACCTATCGCGATTTAGCGATTTCATCGTTGAATCCTCACCGATTCAATCCGATTTAGGTAAGGCCTAATTTGTTGGGCGATTCACATCGTTTGTGTACCGACTCGAGTCAGATTGACGATTTGGCTCGCGATTCTGAGCGATTCATACAACACTGAGGGTATGCATAATGGAAATAATATGGGTCGCTCATGGTTTATTTATTCTTTTTAAACTACTACTGGGTTCACTGTTATTGGGGCGTACATGGAACTGTTTTTGGACCAGGGAGGTGTTTGCAATTTCTAGGGAGTTTTCTAATAATTGTTGGAACTACAGGGAAGTCCTTGGAAATTATAAAACCAGGGATGAGGGACATGTTGCTAAATTAAATAAGTTTCCTTTCTTCTCCAAAAACAGATATGAAACAAGTTTCTCTTCTAGTTTCAAACAGTCAAAACTTATTGTCGACGAACAATTGGAGCGGTGACACACAAGGCTGATGGCAAAAGGATGGTGGTTGTGTTGGTTGGAAGTGAGGACGACACCGGCTGATTTGGGCGTGGTGGCTGCCAACGAAGGTAGCTTTGGACGGCGGCGGTGGTTGATGACGAAAGCAGTGGGTCTAATTTTCTTTTAATTTATATCTTCTCCTCTATCTTCTCTTCAATCTTCCTCTTCTAACAAATCAGTGATTGCTCTTCTCAATCACATGTAAACCAAACAAACTTGAATTCACTCTAATACCAGATGATGTAATCTACATCTAATCTAAGTAACCTAGATCTAAAATAAACAACTATCAAACTAAATCTAAGAAAACAACGATAAATAAAACTCATTTCATATTCATCAATCAATCAATCAATTACATGGAAGTAGTGGCCTACTTATATAAACCTAATCCTAGATTTTATTGGACCCTAATCTCTAATTATTTAATGGGCTTACTTAGGCCCGACCCAACAACTAAACTATATTAATTTAAAAAAAAACTAAATCCTACTTTCCATCATTTTTATTCAAAAAAAATTTAGAATGAATAGATTTCAACATAATTGATAGTAGAACTAAACATATTTTAGAGAACTATAACTACCCTTCTCCATTTACAAGTAATTTTCATAACCCACCCTTCTACATATAGGTCGTACCAACCCCAAACCCTTAGCAATTACATAAGTATCAGATTCCTCGTTCTTGTAATGTAGAGGTAAATTTCAGAGAAGTTAAAAACTTGAGATTCCAGTGTACACCATGTGTTTCAACATTTAAAGATGTCTACCATAGAGTATCGCAGTACATATGATACACTAAATAAACTTGTCCCCACACCTCTTGAACTAAATTGCACCACAGGGAAAATGATCTTGAGATTCCACACCCCTTCGACCAATACATATGTTCCATTGTTTTCTTTTCAAGGTAAAGATGCAAAAGCATCTACACAAAAATTTGCAAGAGACGGACTATGATTCTAATTTCTTATAAGGCCATGGCACTCTTGTTTTAGTTCTTCAGTTTGAAGAAAAATATCAAGGAAAAACAGATATTACAGCGAAACCTTGTGGAAAGAACATCTACAGACGCACATACTGTGAAGTGGCACATTGAAGAGCAAAAATTTCAAAGTTCTGCAGCAATTAACTTACCAGTTGCAGAAATTCATCCCAAGAATAAAATGACAAACCAAACTTTTCAACCTCTTCTTTTTGATCAGTTGTAACTTTGCCAAAGCTTACAAGCGCTATATAACACAACAAAATATACTATTAGTTTGTAACTCGTGCACACATAACCAGAGCTAAGTGATCAAAGAAAAACTTACTCTTCAAGTATTCTTTTGTATTAGGCAGTGCCTTCAACACCTGATGAGAAGAAACAATATTTAGAACAAATGGAAATTCTATGAGATATTAATGTCACAAACTTTACAATAATTGCACTCATGTAAAATCAGAACTTCAATTTGTGTAATTTAGACAAGTCAAATGCTAGGTAGTATCCCAATTTTAAGTCTTGCTGCAGTCAATCTGTTTCAACATTCAGTTCCATGTACTTGTCACTGTTATAGAGATAGTAAATCACTCTCAAGTGTCTTCCTTAATTGACCTTGTGAATTAAATAAAAGAATCCACCAACTAGAGTGTGTTTGGAAAAAGGCTTGAGAGTACAGCCCTGTGCTACCAAAGCGCACTTAGGCCACCCGAGACGCTAGTAACGTCAAAAGCATGTAGGTGCTGACCTTGCTCATCAGTGTGCAGGTTGCACCTAGGCATTTAAAACTGTGTGCCTCCCGCCAAGGTTCACCTTGATGAATGAAATGGTTACCACTGGTCACCTTGCACCGCCAGGTGAAGGAGCAACATCCATGGTAAGATTGGAACCCAAGATGAGTTCCATGAACCACAATAACTCCATTTAGATGGCAGTGTCACACTCAAAAACTACTATTCTACATGGGGTTATTAAGTAAATATCAGGTATAATAGGTGTCTGAATGAATCTTGTATCTTAAGATGATTCTTAATGCTTTAATTATCTAGTAAGGAAGGGCAGCAAGAAATTGGGTAGAAGAAAAGGAAGACGGGAAGAGATCCTCAGATGTCAAAACTGATGCATGATAAGGACATTAGATAAACTGATGGCTCCCTGAAGAACCCCAAGGCTCCCTGAAGAACCCCATTGATGATGATGGAGTTAGAACAGTACATTTTCAGTAAATGGGAATTAGATTCTACTATTTATTTACTATATTACTGTGAAATTTATGAAGATTTGGTATGAATCATTCATTATTGTTTTAAAATACATTTGAGAACTTTAAACAAAAAGGTAAGTTACTGTCGCCCAGCTTCGATACGCCTAACTTTTACTAGAAAAGATCTAAATACCTTCCTATTAAAAAACGGAATGATAATCAAGAATTCAAGCTTTTGCTAAATAATTTCACCTCGAGTATGAAAGGAAAAATAGTCTTTGACAATGGGGACAATAGAGATGTCAATTTGAAAATATTTTAAGTTTTTTATCGCCATGGGGTTGACTTGGGAATTTTTATATTGTAATGACTATTACTAGCTTTAGGATCCTTATCGCAAATCAGACCCCGACCCCTACCCCTCTCAAACTCTTTCAGAAGTGCCTTACAAAAATCAAATAAAGTAATTTCTACATACCTCAGGGATCTTTTTTTCCTCTATAAAAACAATTGAGATCTCCGCATGCCGTAAGATAAATTCCACAGCACCAGCCCCTAAACATAAAATATAGGTAGTAAATAAAATTATCAAGATCTCAAAACTTACAAGACTGATAATTGGGTAAGTTGCATTCATTCTAAGTATCTCAAGTGTCAAAATAATGAGCGATTATCATTTGATTAAAAATAAAAAAATCACACACATTTTGCTGACAACCTAAAATGATTGAACAAGACTTTGAATTGCTATTATAATTATTCATTGAAAATCGTAGCAAAGCTTGATCTTGCCCATCAATCTAATGCTGCATACCTAGAGTATCATACAACGGAACACAATAGATCCCATGAGCATTGCAAGCCTGCAAAATATTCATAGAGTTAATAAAAGGAAGGAAAAAAAAAAAACTGGCAGGTGCTGGTATCAAAATATAATTATCTCTAATACTGTGAGGAAGTATTAACTATTAATTATACAATGGGGGGTTGCAACATGTAAGGCACTTCCTCACAATAAGAAAGGTGAATTAAACAGCTTTAAACCAAGTTACTTCAAGGATTTCTTTAAATATGAATTTCAAAACTTGACAATTCAACATTCCTCAGTATTAAAATTTTAGAAACCAATACCTCCATGCTCATAACCCATTCCTGAGAATTGGCACCATAAATACCACACTTTGATCCCTGGATAAGAGCAACTAGAAGTCATATTGCAAGTTTTATCAAGTGTGATACAAATATTGCTAAACAAATATTGTTAGTTAAATCATATGTCAATACTCTTCATGTTCAACAGACTTTAAAAACAACACGCAAATCAAACGTTGTCAGTTAAAATTTCTCATAGAAAATCTACCAATATTAAAATCGACAAATATATGATCAATGTTTATGGGGGTTTCAGCTAGGGGTGGGCATCCCATCCAGCGATTCCGAATCCGAACCCGTCCCGATCCCTTCCCGTTCCGATTTGTTTGGGTCCTATTGGGATTGATCAAACTCATCCCGATCTCGTCCTGATCTAGAGTGGGATGGGATCGGGATGAAGATTTTCAATCCTGCCTATCCCGTCCCGTCCCGAATTTATTTATTTAATATTTATTATTATTAATTTTAATGAAAATGCTCTTCTAAATTACAGTTTAGAATGTGTTGAAACTAAATTAATGTAAGATGAAATTCTATATGAAATTTAAATGATTTGAATCATGAATTCTAAATAAAATTTAATATTTATTTGCCTTCTAAATTTTTTTAATATTTATTTATGTAATATCTATTATTAGTTATGATGTAAGTTATACGTATATAAATTTTGACATTATTGGTGTGTGAGTAATGCGAGATAAAAAAAAAATTATTTGTTATTGGAGGACTATTTAGTACGTGCTCATCCCGTCCCGTCCCGATCCCGATCCCGTTTGAGATGGGACGAGGTAGGGATGAGGTCTATCCCGTCCCGAATGAATGGAATGGGATAAGGATGGGTCCATCTCGTCCCGTGCCCACCCCTAGTTTCAACTTAGGGACGACAGTGGGGTGAATTTTCACGGATACTCGCCCCCACCCGCCCTAGATGGGGCGGATTTGGATGTACCTTAATGGATATCAAGGCGGATTCGGAGATCTAAATTGTATCCGTCACGGAATTTAAGAGATACAGATTTGTCCATAATCCATATTCGCTCCGCAGATATCCGTTTATATAGCATTATTACTGAAATACCCTTATTTACTAAGATTCTAAAAAACCCTAAATTCTATTATACCTCTAATTCCCCCTCAGCCCCTCTTCTCCATACTCCATCGCATCACAGAGATGTCGGTCTCGATTTGGTGTGTGGAGCCGAGAGAGAAGCAGTGAATGGATCAGGGTTCCAATGGATGAAAGTTCATGCTTGAGAGGGTTTTGAGAGTGGAGAGATGCTCAGTGAACCAAGAGCATTAGATGTTTGATAGAGTACAAGTGGGGTGGTAGTAACTCGAAATTTTGTAATGCATCAGGGCATCCCATTAGTAAGTCAGCCAACACTTTTTACTCCCTGTTTGTTACTTGAAGAGGTGAGACACAGTCAGATCTAACAATACCGATACCCATTGTTCACTCAAAACATAGATAAATGCTCATCCTTTGCAAATTGCTAAAACAAGAAGCCAATTTCAAGATTAATCGAGAGAGTCAAAGACGACATTAGGGTGGGTTTTAGAATTGAACAAGTTGATACCAAGATGAAAGGCTCCCGAACAGAAGCAATGGTGTCTTGTTCGAAGATAGGGCAAAACGCAGCCCAGTGGTGATGCGTCGAAGCCGATCAAGCTGAGTTTCAGGCCCATGTTTCCCAGCTCTCGGTGTTCCACCTTCGCTTCGCTTTTCGACATTGTTGCTTGCAGAACTTCCAGATGACCAAGAAGACGACACGAGACCTGTCTCTAAAACTCAACTAAGTGTTGACAATCAGCTCTCCATTGAATTTGCATTGAGATGAGATGGTGAGCATCTCGAGTCAAAGTTCAAAGAGAAAAAGATCGGGGCAAAACGGATATCCGCAAATCCGGCCGGAGCAGGAATGGTTTTTGAAAAATTATATAAACGAATATTCGGGGATCCGCAATCCCAAGTGGGCCTATTTCAGCTAAGGACAATAAAATGCAAACCTCAAACATAAAAACAAATAAAAATCCAAGATAAGGCCTATTATTGAAGAATCCCTTGATCAATGTTCATCAGGTTCAACTAAAAATAAGAATAGTAATATGCACAAATTCAAATGTCAAAAACAAATAAAATCCCCTATAATGCCTATCAATGATGAATTATTATCGAAAGTCGAAAACAATTATACCGAATTTGGTAAAAGCTATCTTAAATAGTGCAATGAGTAAACACCCAAATCACAACAAGATTCAAAATGACACGGAGGTTTGAAATGACTCTTTTTTGTTTTCTGAAATGAATGCCACTACATCAATATGCAATAAAAATTCTATCCTCCACCCCAAGAATGTATATTGCCATTATAAGAATAATAAATAAATAAAATTCACTTTATAACATGGTCTCTGCCCCTCTTCGATGATAGTACTGCTCTAACAGGTAATGAAGGATAGTGGCTAATTTCATGCCTTCCTACACTGCAATCAGATTAGGTAGGAAAAATATACCTTCTCAACGCCACAACTGCGAATGGAACTTCCAATTTTCACTACTTTGTCATATACTTCCTTATATGTAAGCCACACATATGGACCTGCCTGCAAAGAAAAAATGATAATTATTGGTGTACTCTTTATGGAAACAAGGCTGCAAGGAGACAAAAGGGAAATGATAAAATTCACGGTAAAAAATGTGGAAACAGAGAAAAATGTCAATGCCAAGGGATTGCTTGCACCTTCCCCTCCACAATCTCACGGTGACCAAGCATTCGATTTTCAGGATATTTCTCCACTGACATGCTGTATTAGAAACACGAGTCACGGGTTATCAATATGAGAATGTAAAGTGTAAAAAAAAAAAAAAAAAAACTAACAAGATCATTATACTTTCATGCGCAAACTTGCAAAGCAATATCCACTAGGTGCCTCAGCTTCACATAATCCCTATTATTGACTGAATAATACTTTTCTTCATGAATTTGTTAATATCTTTAACAACTAGTAAATACAGCCCGACAGTTATAATAAAACCAGTATATCTATGTATACGCTACTAGTGAAAATACAGTTAGGAATCCTGTTAAAAGCAATTCTAGATGGGTGCAGCACTTGGTAAGACGTGTTCATTAATATCATTGTTAAATTTCCTCAATAAACTGCCATTTGATATGATATAATTTAAACTTAAGCCTCTTCTTAAAGTTTTGCAAAGCCATTCACCTGAAATGCATATATGTAAATGCAATGAATTCCAAAACTGGCGGTCATTTCCATCGAAAAGAATAGTTGTTTTTTTGCCAACTTATCAACCACGACTAATTGAATACTTTTTATGCATTCCCAATCTGAGGTTTTTTACCACCCTATATCAGTTGTAACCATAAACACCCAAAATGCGTTCGTAGGGGCAGAAGCAAACCCTAGAGGAACAAATCAAGAACACAGCCCACAATTTGGTGTGTTTGGGTTTCAACTCAAACAGTCTAACCATACTAGTTATCCGTAGTTAACTCAAACCCACCTCTACTGAGTAATTACCTAAGCAAAATAAATACTTACAAAAGAAGTAACTTTGTTTTGAGAATGGACAAAACTATGCGCGCCAGAGATTGAAAGGAACAACGTAATTGGCACATAATAGGAAAGTAAAAATCTGGAAACCCTAACCATTGTGAGAAATAGAATATCCAGAAATACCCATCATGCACGCGTATCACGAGCATTCTAGGTCATGAACTAATCAGCTCGATCTCTTTGATGCTAAACACTATTTCCTAACAAATTATTTGTTGCACAAATTGTTCAAAACCCTTCTGCCAACAATCGTTTTTCTCTTAATATAATAAAATTAAAGGGTATTACTTGACTATTCTCACTCCCAACCCATTAATTGGTAAGAATACATTACCCTTAGGAACTAAACCTTATTAAAGGACTATTGAATATTGTGCGGGCATCATTATACATAGATGACATAAAACAGTGAAAAGAGATTTTGATTATAGTGTTGAATTGCCAGTGCATTTGATTTTGTATGTTCCTTTATGATCTATTCTCCTCAATCCTCATCTTTTGCGCATTTATATCTAGCTAATGATTGTAATGATGGAAGCGAATCATAAGACCTTAGCAATCTTCTCTGTTGCAGTAACTTGCAATCTCATGGTTCTGGCCATGTGAGAGATCTTCGCTTGCAGAGAGGGGGGTGGCAGAAAATGAAGAAAGTCCGCATGAAATAACTATGGGAAGACGGATTTTTCTCACAATAAAATGCAAAACAAGCGTAATGGAGATATAAAAATAAATAAATAAAAGTGATTCAGTGGATATTCTCTTTAATCACCATATATGCTCGTAAAATTACTAATAAAATGAAAAGGTTACAGATTTTTCAACCATAAATTACATTCATAAGCGCCAATCACACGCTCGAACTTGTGGGGCCTACCATACAAATGCATTTGCATTTGGTTACATCACACCACATGGAGCTGCAATTAGAAAACAATTTGAGAAAACCTACAACTACAAACCTACTGTTTGGAGAAAAATATTTACAACAGAACTACTACGGAATCTAAACCAGTAACATGGTCCTAAACGACACACTAATAGTTACACTACTACAAGCTTACCATTCACAAATTCACACTGTAAACTGCTCGAAAATTTCTACACAATTTACACAGCAAGAGAATCAACTGAACATAACACAATTCAGAAAACCTTCACAAATCCAAAAGAAGTTAATAATCAGAACACAAAAAGCGCAAAACAGTTTCCACATGCACATGTTAGCACTAAAGTTCTTCTTCTAAAACTCTCATATTCAAATAATCCAAACTCATAGAATAATTCCACAACCACATAGTAACACTAAAACCAGCCAGACACTTCAATTTGGATCAAAATCTTAACCAATACTTGAAAATCCTTCAATCCAAATGCTTCAATTCAAAGTCTAATTCATCGATATTCACATAATTCTCAACAGAAGCAAAAAAAAAAAAAAAAATACTCAAAATTCCATCAAGTCAAACACTACAATTCAGAACAAAAAAACTCCTAATGCTAAATGAACTTCAAAACCACACAGCAGAATCGATGTCATTAAGCAGAAGTCATCGAAATTCACAAAAAAAAAACTAGACAATCAAGAAATGAACAAGATTCAAAGCTCACCGAAAAACGTCCCAGCAACTCTCGACTCCTTCATCAAGAGTCGGAAATCCATCCTTGGCGAACACACTACGGTAAACCGGTCCATGCGACGGCTTTTCATCCGTCGCCTCCTTTGCCTTCTCGATCTCCACCAAGAACTTCATATCCGCCATTGTTCAATCTCCAAATCTCTCTCTCTCTCTAAACGTATCGCAATCAATCCGTCCTCACTGAATAGCCGCCTCAATTGAATGAAGATAAAATGAAAACAAGAAGAAAATTTACACCTCTCAGTTCTAGAAGTGTGACAATTTAGAATTTTCCAACGAGCATAGAGAACTGTACTCAATGATTAAGAAAGAAAGACACAAGTTGGAGTTTTAAAACGTGAACAGCTAAGCATGAGCTTTGAACATCTCGGTGAGTAGAGATGACATAGATCGATATCGATGAACTTCTAAAATATTTATGTGTATTCTAAGGTTGTAAAAAATTTCTCTCTCGCTTTCGTAATGTCACGTCATTCTAGTTGCAAAACCTAACTACAAAACATAATTGTACAACCTTAGATGGTCCCTCGTAACTTTAACTATATCACAATTGAATAAGTCTAGGGAGTCACGTTACATGATAGTCACTTTTGATAACTTTTAATTTTTTTTCTCTTTAAAATACAATCACAAACATCATTCATAGAAGAGTTAGAAGTGTCAAATTTTTTTAAAATGACCACCAAACATGACTGCTTAGATCACAATTTAAGTGTTGAATGCACGAGAAATATGCCCGTGAATAAATATATTATGAGTTTTTAAACAAGAAATCACTATCCAAAACAAATCACCAATAGCGAAACTGTATTTGACCATTTTTATTTTAATATTCAGATGTTTTTAAGAATTCAAAATACAATTATTAGAATTATGAATCACTTTTGGAGCTCAATTTTGTATATGCCATTTAACTCTCGTTCTCACGTTGACATTTTGAGTTTGGGTTTACGTTTTGTTTGGTACTTAAGGATTAATGGCAAGGTTGACTTCCTAAGGGGTTAGGTTTGGTTAGTTAAATTGTAAAGCTTATGGCCAAGAACTCCTATTAATATCTTATAATGAATCCTCTATCCTCCCAAGTGCATATTGGTGAGGAAAATAAATGGAAATATGGAATTAGGACCCATCACCACCACAGTCATCCATTTCTTATCATGATTTGTTAATCATCGTGTCATAAAAAAAACTTGTTTAGAGAGCCAAGCCAGGCAGGCCAAGTCCAGGTTAGGGCATGTCCAATACCCTTCATCATCCTAAAAATACTCATAATGTCTCGTTCGAACACAATCACAAATAGAGAAAGCGGGCATGACTCTCTAGATTTTTGGTGTCATAAAGGACTTGAATATGATTTGATAATAAATATGGATGGAACTCTTGACCAAACCACATGTTGAAGGTAAATGTTTGCAAAGGCATGTTTGATTAGGAAGTTCTTTGTGATCCTTTCTCAAAGCAACATAAGAGGAAGCAAATTATCTTCAAACAAGAGCATCCATGGAAACAATTTAAAGCATCATATTGCAATGTCAAACCACTGTCAAGGACCATAAGTGAATTATGTAATATACAACACAACATTCCTTTGATGCAACAATAACAAAATATTAAAATGACTAAGTCATGTATGTTCTATGTATGAATCTTAGCACAAAATACACGCTTTGTGTGCTTGGGTTAGAATCAAAATAAAATATTTGATAAGATAACGAAGATAAAATGACTAAGTTTATTTGATAAGATAATGGAGATAGAATGACTCAGTCACCTTCTGCGTATCAATCTGAGCACAAAATAAACGCTTTGTATGCTTGGTTTAGAATCAAAAATAAAATATTTGACAAGAAAATGGAGAACTTATGGATGACATTCATTTCTCGTTAATTAAATGGTTCAAATAACAATGTCAGCCCATGTTGATGGATGATTGTTGACTTTCTTTTTCCAACCATCTATCTGCAGTATATAATGAAAGTTTTCCATAGGAACAGTGAGAAGTGTGTCATTGTTTTGATTTTTGGATTGTTCAAAATATCCTCTTAATTTTATTATATTTATAAAAAAAATTAAGAGGTAGATGAATAGTGACAAGAGATAAGTTTATAACTTTAAATATAAATTGATGCGTCCAAAAATCGTTCTCTTGTGAGTTTGACTTGCAAAACTACTGTTAGACTGTCAAATACCACATTTTTGGTGGCCGAACGAACTTCGATGCTTAAGTCAGTAACTCTATTGGAAGAAGAAAGTAAATTTAGATAAAACTCAGTTAAAGTTGCATACCTTTGTCTACAATTCCCTTTACCTTTTATAATGCTCGTAGTTAACTCTCTGCATGACTTAAGCATGTGAGGCGCAACGGAAATAGATATTTCTGTAACAATCTTTTTTAATGGAGATGCGTTTGTGGAAGCGTAGGTCCCTCCACGGCTCTTTTTTGGTGCAACGTTCTTCCTCTTAATGAGATAACGTGTGACCGACTTGAATTTTGGTTTTGATTCATCTAGGTCTGGACTCGGGTCCCGCCTACACTTCCTTAGAGGTGGGCTTATCCCGAGCCTCAATAATTGTCTTCAATTCTTTTGGGTTTTATGAGCTAACCCAATGGATCAGGCGTTGTATTCTCATGATGGGGCTTTTATGCCACGTGTACGGTCGTGATAATTGATCCATTTTGATGTATCATCAGCTACTCCCCCCTCAGTTAGTGGGTATGTTCAAGTATCCACTAACTGTGTGGTGATTTCATTTTTTATCACAGCATTACGGCTTGGTTAGTGCCCTTGCTATCTGTCACTGCTGCTTTCTCTTCGCTGTTCCATCTTGTTGTTCGTTTTTGTGTGATTTCTGGGATTTCGTGTCGTTGTCACACTCTGCATGTTCTCCAAGAGCAGTACATTCATTGCCCATTCCTATAAAAATGAGGGGTTTGGCGTATGTTCTTCTTCCTTCTGCATCTTCTCATTTTTTGGTTGTTAACCTTTTGATTTTTCAAATTTGTGCCTTCATTATGTCTAACTTCAGAGTTTTGGGTGGTGACGTTTTTGCCATTTACGAAGCTTTCTTTATGCCAAAAAGGCGACACGCGTGACTCTGGACAACATCTGTCACAACTACTCGTTGCCTGATGATTTGGAGATTGTTCTCCCCGGGGATGATGACAATCCTTGTCGTCCTCGGTCTGGATACATTGTTTTGTATCTAGGTATGTTTCATGTTGGTTTCAGGCTTCTGGCTCCTTCTATCATCTAGGAGTATTTGGATTTGGTTGGAATCGTTCCAGATCAACTTGTTCCTAATGGTTGGAAGGTAATGATTTCAACCTTGATAAGGGCTGATGTTGCTCGCATCCCTATGAATGTTAGGGTTTTGCATTCCTTGATAGGGTTTAGTGTGGACCCTAGTTACATTTGTCACTTGCATTTTCCTCCCTGTTTTGAGGATCTGCGAGAGGAGTATGTGGGTTGGTCGAGGTCCTGGTTTTACGCCTCTATTTCTTCTAACCATTTTAGGTTCTGCGAGGATCAGAGTCTGCGTTCGTTCTGGGAGCCTAAGAAGGTTGACTTGTCACTGTCTTTTGAAGAGCGGGACTTCCGTGTCGGTATTGTGATCTTCCCAGAGTATCAGTAGAAGATTTTCTTTCTTCGGACGTCATCGTCCGTGGTGGTCTGTTTCGCCGAGTAGGGCAAGCATTGCTTCTGAGGTTACCGTTGCGCGTGTTGGCGACACAAGAGTCCTTGCTTCTGCTTCTGCTCGAGGTCCTAGGAATGTTGTTCCTATTCTTAAGAAAAGAAAAGTCTTAGGCCTCCTAGCCTCTCCAAGATATTAGTCGTTAGTTCTGGCCATGTCTTGAAGAGGAAAAAGTTTGCTTCTGCTGTTCTTGACTCCGCTAGGACTCCTTCTCATATTGCCTCTCTTCAGAAGGGGATCGTGGTTCTGGTGATGATTCTTTTGCTCGTGAGGACGTAGAGGTAAACCGAGTCCACGAGGTAAGTATGAAACAAGTTTCCTGCCCTTTGGATGATCATGAGAAGAAACATGTTGTTTCCTATGGCTTGCCGAATTCTATCGGCCTGTCGATTGATGATTCGCGCATCATCGAGAATAAAATGCTTCAAATGGGCATTTGGATGTCGACTAATCCGAAGGGTACTAAGACTTTGGATGATTTTGATTATGATCCGTCAGTAAGGGATCAAGTTGTTGTTCGTTCTCAATATCACAAGTTTGTCGTTTCTTCTGTTGTTGTTGGTGCTTTGAGAGCTCGTGCTGCTTCTCACCCTTGTTCTTCCAATTCTCACCCTGCTTATTCCGGTTCTCGCCCTGCTCTTCCTGTTCTCGGCAAGACCTTCTAGCCCTCTGAGGTTGATATTCAGGATAGTGCTCGCAATCTTATTGGCAGTTGTCATGGGCGATTAGCTAACAAAGCTCATATGCATGTGCATCAACAACGTCGTCACATTGACAATGGCCTTCAACATCTTATGGAGGGGATGATGCATGTTACTTACGCGACCGTTATGGGGTCAAACAGTAAGGCATCTCGTGATCAGGCTGCTCATGTCGAGCGAAAGCTTTCGGGACACATTTTGGTTCTCTATCATGTTCTTCATCGAATGGATTTGTTGAAGGCACTCTGCGGATTCTACGCATGAGCTGCTAAGGGAACTTGAGGCTACGTGTGATGCATTTGCTTCCGACCTCGAGACATCCGAGGTGGAATTGGGTCAGTTGTGTTCCCGTTTGGTTGCTACTGAGAAAAAGTTGTCTTATCGAAAAGTCCATCGTGACGAGGTTGTTCGCTCCGCCAATGAGTGTTCTGACAAGTTGAAGGCTGCTACCACCCGTATTATTGAACTGAATTCCGAGTTTGTTGAGACTAAGTCAACAGTAGCTGCCAAACTTGTCGATGTCAACAAGGAGTTAGCATTTACTCAAGCTGAGTTGTCGGCTGTTAGGGAAAAGTTGAAGGCGGCGGAGGCCCAAGATTTTAAGAAAGTGGTCGAGGGTCGCCATGATTTTCCAGATTTTCTGGAAACGTAGGGGTTGAACATGTATCCCTACAGTAGCCTTGATGAGTAGGAATTCGATGATGTCGAGGATGTTGTTTCGGATTCGATGGGTGATCCAGATGTCGATGAGACTGCAGACCCTATGCTTCCTGAAAATGTTGTTCATGATAGTGAGTAATCTCCTTTTTTTAGAAGATAAATGGAAATTTGTTATTTCACATTTTTGTGTCCCATATGTGTAGCTTGTTTAGCCTTTATTTGTGACATTTATTTGAGATCTCTGACTTCTGTTGTCCGGATTTTGGTGGTTTCGATACTTGACATTCTAGTCGTACGGAAGATTTAGTTTGTGAAATCTTGTTTCTCATTTGGATTACAATGTCATACATTATAGTTAACATAAAAGTTCGGCTCTTATGTCCTGGTACTTTATTACTTCGTGGTTAATCAAGACAAAAGTTCTTATCTCTGACTCGTTCGTTCAACATATTTGTTTGCTCGATACTCTAGCCATGCTGAGTGTTCTCTCAAGTCAATTTTTTTATCAGACTTTTTGTCTTGATCGTATTTGTTTGTTTCGAAATTGAGAACAAAAGGCAATTGATAATATCTCTTCAAGTCTTCTACATTCCATGGTCGGGGTATCGTTTCACCCTCTTTGTCTTCCAACCAGTATGTTCCCGGTCTGTTGATTTTTACCACTCGATAAGGTCCTTCCCAGTTTGGGTTAAGCTTGCCAGTGGGGGCTCTTTTTTGTTTAGTTTAACCTTTTGTAGTACCCAGTTTCTGACGTTGAAGTTTCTTCTTGTTATAGTACCATGTCATGCGTTGTTGGTATATTGTTGTTTTAATTGAGGTTGCTTCTCATTTTTCTTCGAAGAGATCTAGCCCTACTCTTAATGTTTTGACATTGTCCTCGGCGCGAAATTCTTCGGTGTAGAATGTTGCCATCCTGACCTCAACGAGTATCATCACTTCCGAACCGTAAGCAAGTGCGAAAGGTGTTTCTCCTGTCGGAGTTCGTTTTGTTGTCATGTATGCCCAAAGGACACCATGTAACTCGAACGTCCATAACCATTTGTTATGTTAGTGACTTCGGTTTGCCATTTGCTTGTGGGTGAGCTGGTGCAAAGAAATGTTGTTGGATATTCATGTTCTTGCATAACTCCTTGGGCCTTTTGCCTTCGAACTGTTTCCCGTTGTCCATAACGATTTCTCTTGGGATTTCGAATCTGCAAATGATGTCTCTCCAGAGAATTTTCTCGACTTGCACTTTCCCTATTTTTGTAAGGGGTTCTATTTCAACCCATTTGGTGAAGTAATCTACTACTACGAGAAGAAATTTCTTTTTGTCGAACGTTGGGAGTGGTCTTACAATGTCCATTCCCCATGGTGCGAACAACCATGGGCTGCTTATTGGAGTCAGATTTGTCTCGGCATGTGAGTGTACAGGGCGAATCTTTGGCACTTGTCGCATCTACAAACTAGTTTCTTAGCGTTCGCTTGCATCGTTGGTCAGTAATACCATAATGTTAGAGCTTTATGGGCCAATGTTCTTCCCCCTAGGTAATTCACGCATGTGTCGTGGTGTATTTCTTCCAGGACATATTCGTCATCTACTGGTGTAAGGCATCTCAACAACGGGTTCGTGGCAGACCTCATGTACAATTTGTCATTTATCATTATATATCTGGTTGCCCGATTCTGTAATTTCTTGGCTTCCATCTTGTCTGTTGGGAGTTCTTCATTTAAAATGTACGTCAGGATTGGAGTCATCCAATTAACACCTTGGTTTACAGAGCGAGCTTCTTCCCGCTGATTTTTCAGTATGGAGCTACCTTGCGTCATGACGAGTGGATTGCAATTATCCTTTGTCGTTGAAGCCTATTTAGTTAGCTCGTCTGCTCTTTTATTTTCTACTCGTGCACATTGTCGGATGTGGCGTTTCAAAAGCCTTCTATTAGTTTTGTGGTTCTCTGGTAGTGGGCTTTTCATTCGAGCGTCTTTCACATAGAACTCGCCGCTTAGTTGATTGACCACCAGCCTGTAATCCGTAAAGAAGTTAATGTCTCTTATTCCCAGGTGTTTTGCTAACTATAGCCCGGCTATCACAGCTTCGTACTCGGCTTCATTATTGGAGGCTTCAAAACTAAATTTTATCGCATTTTCTAATGCGATGCCTTCCGAGTTGTATAAAACTATTCCGATTTCGCTTCCTGATTCGTTAGATGCCCCGTCACAACAGAAAATCCATCTTTCAGGGATCGGTTCAGGCTGTTCTCTTTTGCTTTCCTTGTCCTCGGGTTGGTTGTTGCTTCCTGTGAACTTGGTGATGAAATCTGCTAATGCTTGAGTTTTGATAACAGTTTTGGGGGTATAAGTAATGTCAAACTGCCCGAGTTCTATTGCTCATTTTATCATTTTTCTTAATAAGTCTGGCTTGTGTAATATTGATCGAAGCGGTTGTTCGGTCATGATCGTGATTTGGTGTGTCTGAAAGTATGGTCGCAATTTCCTTGACGACACGATCAGAGCGAGCGCTAGTTTCTCTAAGGTCGGATAGTTGATCTTTGCATCTGCGAGTGTTTTGCTGATGTAGTACACTGGTTTCTGTACCCCCTTTTCTTTTCGTATTAGTGATGAACTCACTGCGTGGTTAGACACAGACATGTATAGATACAATGTTTATCCTGTGTTTGGCTTTGTTAGCAGCTTTCGTACTTCCCATCTATATCTTAAGGTTTTGAAAGGCTCTTTCGCATTCGTCATTCCATTCAAATGCCTTGTTCCCCTTCAAGATCTTGAAGAAAGCCAAACACTTATCTGATGAGCTGGAAATAAATATGTTTAGAGTTGTTATTCTTCCATTGAGACTTTAAACACTTTTGATAGTTGTCAGCGACTGCATGTTGAGAAGCGTTTGTATTTGCTTTGGACCGGCTTCAATTCCTCGTTGGTTGACCATGTACCAAGGAACTTCCCTGATTCCATTCCAAATGTGCATTTATCTGGATTTAGCTTCATCTTGTACTTTCGAAGTTGTGCGAAAGTCTGCTCGAGGTCCGCAACATGATTTGTTTTGTGCGAGCTTTTAACGAGCATATCGTTGATGTAAACCTCCATTATTTTGCCGATCTGATCTCTAAACATTTTGTTTACTAGTCATTTGATACGTTGCTCCTGCGTTCTTCAACCCGTACGACATTACTCGATAATAGTTTGTCCCTCTTTCTGTATGAAAGATGTTTTTTCTTGGTCGGAGGGGGGTACATTTGTATTTGGTTATACTTGGAGTATGCATCCATGAAGCTCAATATCTTGTGCCTGACAGTTGCGTCCACTATTTGGTCTATTCACGGAAGTGGGAAGCTGTCATTGAGACATGCTTTATTTAAGTCGGTGTAATCTACGCACACCCTCAATTTCTCGTTCTTCTTATTTACTAGCATCGTGCTTGCCAGCCAATCTGGATAATGAGCTTCCCTTATCATTATTGCGCTGAGCAGTCGATGTACTTCTTCATTTATCGCTTGATTGCGCTCCCGAGCCACCAGTCTTTTTTGTCTAACCGATTTTTTTATCCGAATTCAGTTGTAATTTGTGGGAAATTATAGATGGATATATTCCCACCATATCTTTCATCGTCCACACGAATACATCTTGGTTATCTTTGAGCAGTTAGATCAGCTTCATGGTGAATTCAGGTTGGATTTTTGTGCCGATCCGGACTGCCATTTTAAATTCACTGTCTAAATAGACCACAACCATTTCTTCTTTCGGCTGCCCGGTGTTGGGTCGATCTCGCGAACTGGTTGGAGCCATGTTGTCGTTTAGAGATTTCGAATTTGTTTCATCGAATCACTGCGATGACTCTTCCAGACATTGTGGTAATTGCTATTTGTGAGGAGTCTTTATAGCAATAAAATGGCACTTTCGGGCTGCTAGTTGGTCCCCTTGCTAAGCGCTTTCTGGATCGATTGGATTGTTCATTTTTTTTCTCCTGTGCCATGTAAGACGTAGATTATTTCCTTTGCTTGCTCATTTGAAAAGATTGCATCCTTGAGTTTGGCGAACTCCTTGAGTCGTCCCTGTCTGATATGGCATTTGATCTCGTCTCTTAGGCTGCGATAATCTTCAGTATCGTGGTCGTAGTCATTGTGGAAGAGACAGTGTCTATCATTGTTCTGCTTCACTGGATTTTCTCTCATATTTGGCAGCCATTTGACATCTTCTCTTATTGCCATCACCTCGAGGATCTCGCTTCGACTTGCTGTTAAAGTCGAGAGTGTTATTATATATTTGGGCGTTCCCTGCTTGCATTTGGAGTTATTGTTAGCCTGACATTTCTTAAGTTGGGCGATTTCTTCTTGAAAGCTATTGTTTTGTAAGTTTTGGATGATCTTATCTATCATTTCGATCACGCTTCCATTTGAGCCATAAGCGTCTCCACTTAGGGATCCGAGGGGATTCCCCATGACGTCATAAATGTTTGAACTATTACCTACTAGAGTTCTCTGCTGGTAGGTATAATTGTCTCGATGGTTGTCTTTGGATCAGTATTGGGCAACATGTCGTATCTGTCATTGTTAGACTGAAGATTTGTGAAGTACTCCACTGATGTTCTGTCAAGTTGTGTGAATTTTTGTCACCGAATCTTATTTTCAGGAGAAATGGAAACTCATCGTTTCCCACAGACAACACCAAACTAATGCATCAAAAACCGTCCTCCTGTGAGTTTGACATGCAAAACCACTGTTAGACTGCCAAAGACCACCTTTTTTGGTGACCGAAAACACTCTGATGCTTAATTCAGTAACTTTGTTGGAAGAATGAAGTAAATATGGACAAAACTTAGTTAAAGTTGCATACCTTTGTCAAGTTCTCTTTACCTTTTATAATGGTCGTAATTAACTCTCTGCGTGACATAAGCACGTGAGGTGCAATGGAATGAGATGCTTCTGTAACAGTCCTCCTTAATGGAAATGCGCTCGAGGAGGCGTAAGTCCCTCCACGGCTCTTTCATGGTGCAACGTTCTTCCTCTTAATGAGAGAACGTGTGATGGGCTTGGATTTGGGCTTTGATTCGTCTGGGCCTGAACGCGGGTCCCGCCTACACTTCTTTAGAGGTGGGCCTATCTCGGGCCTCTATAATTGTCCTCAATCCTTTTGGGCTTTATGAGGTAACCCAATGGATCGGGCGTTGTATTCTCATGATGGGATTTTATCCCACGTGTACGGTCATGATAATCGGTTCATTTTGATGTATCATCATAAACTATTACACATGTGCCATTTTAGCCTCCCAAATTCATATTATTTACGAAAAAAACTCGCCCCTTTTAAATAGTGTTAATTATACTTAACCCCCTAACATAATTTATTCAAAGACCTTAATTATTTGTAAATTATACATAGGCCCTTAAAATTATGAATAATTATTTTGTTTATAATTTCAATAATAATTTTTACTTATTATTGAAAGGTTATAATAAAATAAAAAAATACTGAATATTCGCGCACGTGGAACACCTCGACACCTAGTATTAGTAACGAGATTGTATAAAAATTTTAAGCATGCATATACGAATAAGATGGATGCATATACTAACTAATGCAGTCATTTTTCACTCCCTGCTCTGACATGGTTCCGGCTGAACTGTTGACCTGCACAAGTAGCCCACGTGACCACAGACCATCGTGGGGTGGCCGATGACACTTCAATACTAAAGTCAGATAGAGCTCTGAAAAATGTGTAATGTTGTAACAGGGAATTTGTAGCGTACCTTAGCTTACCAACCTCGTGTCTTATTTATAGTGCAAGGAGTTTTTAGCTCAACTAGGCTATCGTAGGCGTAGTTTAGGGAGAAGATCTTCATGGAAATCTCTCTCTAATTAGGAGTCGTGTTGTAAAAGGGAAGTTCCCTGTTAGCTTTGTGCTTTTAGATACGCGAGAGATAGTTCTCAATCCAAGAGCAATCCATAGAAGAGAGTTTCCCTGTGTGGAAGATACTCTAGTGTTTGCTTCATAGTTGAAAGCGAACGCAGCTGTAGTTGCTCGTCCGAAACTGATCATCGAGATACTTGCCTAAAGAGGGTTTACGGGTATTGAGGATAGTTGTGAGATGTGTGGAACTAGCGTGCTATGAGAGTCTGAGTTCACCTGGCAGACCGAAGTGAGCGGGCTTAGAACCGCTTGGGGCGGATCAACATCGGGCTGATGCTGGGGCCTGTAGTTCCTCAAGATTATCATGACACGTGTACGACTCCAGGGTATGACCGTTTTTATGTATTATCAGCTACCCCCCGAGTTAGTGGGTATGACCGTTTTTATGTCACATCGGTTCGCTAAGTCATCTCTTGAAGGGATGCATCACTTATGATGATTGAGTTTGAATCATTGTTTGAGCCTTGCGTTGCATTAATTGAATGTGCGTTGGTAAGGCAGAAAAGATGCAGTAAACCAACCTCAATTTAGGTCATCCGCTGTGTAGAGTCTGATTCTTTTACTTTCCTTGCTTTCGAAGCTACCGCTCTAATTAGAAAAGATTGTTCATCTTCCTCATGGCTCAAGAAAACCTTATTGATGACGTTGTCTTGGCTGAGGGCTTGGAGTTTTTCGAAGACAGGTTGTTGTTCGAACCTGGTCTCGCCAAAATCCGTACAAAGTTTGGGGACCTTGAGGACCTCCCGCTGTATCTCCTGACGGGCGACCAGAAGCCAATGTCACTTTCAGCTGGTTTTATTTGTTTGCACCTCGGGATGCTTCAAACTGGAGTACATTTTTCGGTTTTGGATGTGATTTGGGAGTTATTGGACTTCTCAGGGATTCCTTCGGCTCAGTTGGGGCCTAATGGATATAAGATCATCCTCGTGATTCTGCTAAATTCTAAGGAGGCTGACGTTAGCGTGACTTCGCGGGTTATTCAGTTGCTGAACTTTCCTCGGCTAAAGAGTAATGTTGTTTGTAAGATGAAGTCACTGAATTGCTTTGTTAAGCTACCCGATGATTTCAAGTTCTGGCAGAAATACTGCTTCTTGGCCCCTGTGGATTCAAAGTACTTTCAATGCAAAGGTCATCCGCTTGAGCGATGGTTCAAGTCGCTTCGTAAGTTCATATATTTTCTTGTGACTTTGATGTGCTTGATAGTGGGTCGATTAACCATCGCTTGTGTGTTTCTGCAGGAAGGTTTTCCACTACTCATCTTACCTTAGAGGAGCAAAACGCCATGGAGAAGTTATGCGTTCTGCCGAAAAGAAAGGCGGTTGATGTCGTAAGGGTTTCCAACTTCATTCGTAGAAGGTTGTGGGACAATTGACACGTCGCCCCCATTCTGTATTGAAAGTCACGTATTAAGATGGAAGATGGGGCCCCTTCTAGCAAGAGGAAGGCTACTGGATCAAAAGCTTTTGTTCTGTTTGATGTGGAGGTGTCGTCTGAGACTCTTGCCTCCTTTGTGAGGAAGAGGTCTCACGTTAGAACCGGTCCATCTTCGGCATGACCTGCTCCGGTGAAGGAGAAGCGCGAGTCTGCTAAACCTATTGAGGCAGAGAAGGATTACCAGTGATTGGTAGGAATTGTAGACAGATCAAATCTTAGTGACATGCAGGTCGAGGCTCTGAATGACCATCTTGTGTGGGTTGCAATGGCTGCTTCTGCTGGTGCTGATTCGCGTGAGGTCGCTCCAGCAGAAGGCTTTTGTGAGGATTTGCCTGAGGTGGTAGAATCTGATTGCCCCATAGTTTCTTTGCGTGATAGTGGTCATGGTACCGACTGTGTCTCTTGCAGACATCATTGCTCACCGTCTTGCTCCAGGCCTCAGTTAGAGGTGTTGGATGGTCATTTGGATACTTGTTGCCTTCTCTCCCTCAGGACCCCATTGAGTCGTCTCGCAGAAAAGGGGTTGTTGTTGTTGACAAGGGAAAGGCCATGGAGGAGAGTTTGAAGACGGTGGCGACCGTGAAGGGCGATGCCGACATAGTTTCCGATCAGGGAAAGCTTCATCCAGGTGCACGGATAAGCATGTTTGTACTAGATTTGATGAGCTAAGTTCACCGGTCTGGCACCAAGAGGTGAACGTAGAGTATGCTTCGAGAAAGCATATAAGCAGGCATCACAATTGGCTGATGGATCACGCTCCAAATCCAAGGAGGATTCGTTAAAAGGGTGTATAGATAAGGGCTTGAAGTACCTTTTCATGGTTGTCTCATTTGAGCCACGTGGCCATTGTTGGAACGAAAGTTGAAGCAGCTCGTGAGAGAGTGTACAACCTTGGAACCTGTCTTCTTACATATGCAAACGTTGTATTCTGATGCACTCCATGAAATTGAACGGCTTAAGAAGTAGGCCGAAGAGAAGTAGTTGGATCGGTCAACCGTGGCCGCTGAGGCTCAAAGAGCTCGTCTGGAGAACCTTGAGCATGATCCAACAGAGGCGGTGTTCGAAAGGGACGAACTTAAGCAGGACTTGAGCCGTATTCGCCGAGAAGTCGAGGTTGCGTAGGAAGCTGCGGCTAAGGCGAGTTTTGAACTGTTGTCTTTCGCTGAAGAGAGTGCTTCAAAGGAAGCTAACCGAGTTGCTGAGAAGCAACAACTGGAATCCAATGTGGAGTTCTATGCTCGAGAAACGAGGAAGGCCGAGGACCAGCTCGAATTGGGGCACACGAACTTAGTGCCTTGGAAGACAGTCAAGCCCACAAAACAACTCAGGCACGTGCTGAATCAGTTGGAGCTTACCACGAGCTGGAAACTTGTTGATGCAAAATGTGTGGAAGGAAGAACATATTAGGAACAAGGCAAATGTGAGTTCCATTAGGTTGTACACGGATGGCTGGAGCTGATTGGCAGCTGAAAAAAGAGGAGGAGCCCATTCCGGAGTGGGATCTCAACTGTTATAAGAGGTGTCGTATGTTGACCTTGTTATGTTACCATCGACATCCAATCCGAGCGAGGAAGACAATTTGAGCTCTGATGTCCAGGCTGTGGCGTGTGTGGACGCAACCTCTGTCCCTTTCCATTAGGCTTAATCTTCCATTTTTGTACCCTTTCCTGATAAGGAGTGAACTTTGTGTGCTTGTATTCTTTTTGTCTTTGATCATTAGTGAGAACAATTTTGTCCGTTCCATACTTGTTGTCTCTATTGCATGTTTTTTGTTTCGTCTCGTCGTCTTGTTTGGCATAAGTTAATGGAATCAATAAGACGTTGACTGATCAGTATGTGGCAGAGAGCTTGAGTTCTTTGTGCTATGAATGACTCAGGGTCATCGCGGTGTGGTCATGTCTGGCAGTGGACATGTTATGAACATTATAGATGGGGTTGAGTCATCCGAATTGTGCCCTGTCCCTAAGGTAAGTTGTTTGAGAGTTACCTTGTTTGTCTGACCGGTCGGCAGTAGTTGCTACTGTGAGCGAGTTGTGATGGCCGAGCGTGCATGTCAGAATGTTCGTGTCGAATCAGGCATCGTAAGCGCGGGTTGACATCCTAAGTAACTTTTATCTGGGCACTGGCCGTACGATCCTTGTATCGACGTGAGTGGCTTTCGCTTAACATTAGATTATCAGTTTATTGAGCGTGAAGACGCTGACTCGGCTAGATTCCCTGTTTGGCGACATGTTGAAAAAGCGGTGGTCTCGTGCAAGTCGTCGAAATTAGTTCGAAACTGACTAGCTCCCACCTTCCAAATCATTTATGTCCAGCGGAGCGGACTATAGATTCAGGAGTAAAGGTTTGGCGACCAGGCTGAAAATAGTGGTCCCGTGGCAAGCCGTCGGAATCCGTTTAGAACTGACTAGGCTCCACCTTTCGAACCATCTACACCCTCTCCGCGCAGTGGGGGCTACAAATTCGAGAGATGTTTGGCAACCAGACAGAAAAACAGTGGTTCCATAACAAGCCATCAAATCAATTCAGAACTAACTAAACTCTCACCATCCAAATTATCTTACGCGTTTTTTTATTTATTAGAGTACTCTGTAGTTTAATGCATAATTTGGGTCAAATGAATAAGCCAACCTCTGTAAAAGCCAGATCGATTTGGCTAGCTATAAAAAAGCTTTGTAAAAGGAGGTCCTTGGATGCCCACCACCCATGACATAGGTCCTCTAGTCCATATTTCCAAAACAAGAAGCTTCCATTTTTTAACGAACAATGACCAGGTACTTGCTCCAGCAGAACTTCCGAAATATAGAATCTGGGTTTTGGCTCAAAACATCCAAAGGATCTGTTGCCCTTTCGCCAGATACTGATGGAAGAAACTCTCTTTAGAGACTGGAACGTTTTCTGATGGGGACTCAAATGCATATTTTTGTGAGCCCTCTTCGCTTAAACAACTGATGGTTCAATTGATTTAGCTGCTTAGAAAAATCATGAATAGCTTTATAAGCAGCTTCAGCAGCAGACATGAATAAATCTGTGCTTAATTCCATGGAGGAAAATTCATTTTTCTCTTCCAAGTCTTCTGATGATTTTGCAGACAAGCTCCTCAGCTTAAGCTTCTTCTCCAGTTTCATTCGCTTTTGATCCGCTTCCTGGATCTGCAGCTGCAGTTGAACAATCTCAGAATCTTTGGTCTGAAGCTGGGATTGAAATTTCTTCACCATGATTTCATAGGTCTTTAACAAGTTTGTTGTTCATGAATTTCTGCAACTAGACAGGAATCCTGAGGAGAAAAGGAAACTGGTTTGGGGTTGTTCTCTTTGCATGAATGCTTGTGTTCGGAGAGGTTCTTCACTCTGAAATTACAAGCCTATCGGCTAAGGTGTGTGAGCAGCTTGAAGTTGAATATAGGCCGACTTCATAGAGGAGATGTTAGTGAATCTTGAAGTGTGCTTCTTCGAGCTTTCTTCGGAGAAAACACCAGTAGAAGTTAAACTGTAACATATCACAAAGTAGTGGATGGCATCTGTTTAGAATCCCTTGCAGCAAGGGATGTTTATAAATGAATAGCGTTTTTAAGTGGGAATGGTTCAATCCCCTCAGAGGATTGGTCTCAGATGGAAATCCAGGACTCTATCCAATGATT